>NW_021034308.1:0-16788 GCF_004153795.1 Camellia sinensis
GTAATTTCGCCCTTGGGGGCAACACTGTCCAGCAGCAGCCTATTTTCTTTCTTTTCTTTTTTTTTTTTTGAAAATCCATGCACAGTGTTGCTTTTGGGCTAAAAAATCAAATGAGGCTATAATAGCCTAATTCTCGGAATCCCAAACAGCGCTTATGTTGTTTTAATGTGAGGTTTTCTATCAAAACCTAATCTCTGCTATTTAGGTACATGTTATATAATTTTGTTATAAATACAAAAATCGATCATAGAAGAATACAAATGAATGGAGAAAATTTTACAGAATTTTTTAACGAGATTCATTTTTAAAAAACTTACTCATTTATATATGTTTTATGTCCGATTATGTGATCAGTTTCGATATTCGTAAACTTATTCATATGAGAATTAACCAATCCCTTGTGTGTGTGTGTGTAGAAGAGGCAATGATGCAAAAGAGTGAAGCAAAGCGTTGCTACTACATAAACCATCACTATAGAGGTTTATGCATATTTAGCAGCAACTGCAATAAATTTTGCATACCAAGAAATTTTGAAGGAGGCCTTTGCACTAATTTTGATTGTGTTTGCTTTAGGGAATGCCCTCATGACCATTCTCCTACTCCTCTTGGGGTGTAGATTGTTATAGGTTTTTTTGCAAGTGAACATGTTCTGGTTTTGGTTTGTTTAACTTAAATAAAAGTCTTCTCTTTCTTGGAGCAATGTTTTAATTCCTTTTATTCTTGGTTAAAAGTCTCATTTTCATTGTAAAGTTCCATTAGAGCTTTATTTTATCACCCTTTAATATTTCTTGGGTAAATTACACTTTGCACCCCTACACTTTACATCAAATCCTACTTTGACCCATATACATTAAATTGTGACACTTAACCCCCTGCATTTTTGGTCAAGTGTCACTTTGACCCTTCTATTAGTCTCATTCTTTACAGAGGTTAGTCACAAGAAAAACATGTGAGGATAAATTACACTTTACACCCCTGTACTTTACACAAAATCCTACTTTAGTCCGTACACATCAAAATTGTGACACTTAGCTCCCTAAATGATAACTTCTGTTAGCCTCACTATTAACAGAAGGGCTAATGTGACACTTAACCAAAAGTCTATTAACAGAAGGGCTAATGTGACACTTAACCAAAAGTGCAGGGGGTTAGGTGTCACAATTTGATGTGTAGGGATTAAAGTGAGATTTTGTGTAAAGTACAGGGGTGTAAAGTGTAATTTACCCATATTTCTTTCTCTTCTTTTCGTTGTGTTTGGATAATAGAAATCAGAGAAAAAATAATGAGATTCACATTATTATGAAGAAAAAAAAAATGCTTTAAACCATTTGTTGGCTGCATATTTTGTGCAAGCCAGTTACAATTCAACGCGTGGCAAAGTAAGGATAATATGGGGAGACCATTCAAGTCTTCGATCCTGATCGTACATGTGGCAGTTAATATTGGTTGTTACGAGATCTGAGTAGCAGTGGATCAACAAAGAGATACAAGGTGACGTGGCTTCAACAGTTACTCACATTCAAATTCAAACATATGAGGGAAGCCTAACTGCAAGTAATGGCGTAGCGGAACTACTTATAAGGTAGCATGATCAGCGACCACGAAGGAGCAGTTCGACGGTTTGAAGTGAAATTCGATGGTCATCTTTGAGGAGTATAAATAGCAGGGAAGACCCCAGAAAAAGCCCCAGACTCAGATCCAAGAAACCAGTTTTACTTTACATATTTCGTTCCATTTTTATATTTCCTATTCTTTACATTCCTGTATTTTATTCCTACACTGCACTTCATTCATAGGAGTAGTTTCAAGTAGATTGTCGCTGTAAACCTCTACGAGGCTGAGTTTGGATCATTGTAAGTTTTTTAGACTAATGAAATACTTCTATTGCTCTTTATTTAACTGTTCTTATGCTTAAATTCTCCTAAATCAAGCCACCAGTAAAAGTCCTCTTCATTGAGGCTGAAAGAACTACAACACAATCGTCTGATAATTGGTTGGCAATCAAAATTCTGTAAGGACTGATTGATCCTTGCTGGTACGCTCATAATTACAAAAATAACCTTCGAAAGCCAAAACGCCAACATATATTTTTGGCACGCCCAGTGGGACAATTTAAAATGGCTAGACGTAAGAGACAAGGAGAAAATGAACGCTCGGAAGAAGGCGTGGAAGGAGAGGTAGAGATACCTAATCCAGAGGATAACGTGATAACACATCCTGTGGAAACTCCTATGTTATCGGAACCTATGGTCGAACAGACCAGTACTTCAGAACAAATACCATTTGTTCGTAATATTGTACGAGACCAAGGAATTGGACCATCCGTTGTCCCATCTACTCAGCCAGTGAATCCATGGGGTAGCCTAGTAGATGCAATGGGACAGCAATTAATAAACACAATGGAAAGGTGGGCAACATCCTTTTTGGATCGAATGAATAACCACCAACCAATAAATGAAAGACACATGGAGGAAGTAAATGTCCCTCAGCAAAGATTGGCTAGAGATAAACAGCCTATGCAAGTTAATGGACATTCTAATGGTCAAACTAGTAATCAGAGTCATGAAAGACCACCACCTCAGTCTTGGTACGAACCCATTTCGAGGCCTATAGCAGGCCAAAGTGCCTCAATATTCAACAGTGAAGCCATGCAAGTTGGTGGATCTGGCCCAGTACAAGAAAATGGCATAAGAATGGTTCCAAATCCCACGTTCGAAGCCGTACCTGGCACTAGGGGGTACAATAATCCCTTATTCGAATTTATGCCCGGGGGGTTGGAAGGTTTTCCCACAAATGGAAGGGATACAACGCCTGTTCCAGCACCTTTCATAGGTCCCTTCGCAGGACAGGCTCAAAGAGGTTACCCACACCCCCAACAGCAACCTGTACCACAGGGACAACCAGTCCCGAATGTACCACAAGAGGACCACAAGCACAAGAAGGACTACAAGCACAAGTTGGCCCACCAAATCCTATGTTTGCTCCTCTAGTAGTGGTTCAGCAGGCACAAAATATGGTCCCTAGGGACCAAATTGCTGATATAGTTAGGGAGATGTGTAGACCAATGGCTCAGGGTGTCCAGACTCCTGTGTACAGAAAACCATACCCAGAATGGGTCAACAGGGTGCATGAATACCCAAGGGGTTTCAAGATACCAGATTTTGTCCTTTTTTATGGGAACGGAAATCAATCAACAGTAGAGCATATTGCTAGGTTTGCTGCTTAATGTGGTGAATTTGCTAATCATGACTATATAAAGTTGAGATTATTCCCAAACTCTCTAATTGGGGGAGCATTTGTATGGTATATTAACCTTTCACCTGGCTCTATCCAAACTTGGCAACAAATGGAAGAGGCATTTCATGCCCAATTCTTCCAATCAGAGCCAGAAGTTTCCATGGCAGACTTGGCAAGATTGAGTCAAAGGCCTGAAGAGAAGGCTACTCAGTTTATTGCCAGATTTAAAAGGGCTCGAAATAAATGTAGAATAATCTTGCCAGAGCCAGAATTCGTAAGATTGGCCCAAAATGGCTTAGAGTTCAGGCTTCGAAAGAAGTTTGATTCAACTGAATTCAGAGATTTGGTCGAACTGACCTATAAGGGCTTAGAGTTCAGGCTTCGAAAGAAGTTTGACTCAATAGAGTTCAGGGACTTAGTGGAAATGACTTACAAAGTATCTCGATATGAAGCATTACTAGAAGAGGAGCAAGATCGAAATAATGCATCATATAAGACATACTACAAAGATCCTAACTATGAGATTGATGCAGCAGAGATTGTGGGAAAAGAGCCTATGATCTGTGAAGCATTAATTCATAAGGATACGATAATTGACCAGCAGTTTAAAAAGAAAGATCTCCACAGGAAGTATTCTTTCGATTTAACTAAGGCAGATGACATTTTTGATCATCTGTTTGCGGCCAACTTCCTTAAGTTACCAAAAGGGGTTAAAATTACATCTCTTGATGAACTTAAAGGAAAAGTATATTGTAAGTGGCATAATTCTTGGTCTCACTTGACTAAAAACTGTGTTGTTTTTCGAGACAGGATCCAAGAACAAATTCGGAAAGGAAGTTTGAAATTCCCAGCCAAAGCTGAAAAGGCCATGGGGATCGACAGTGATCCATTTTCAGAAATTGGAGAGGTGGCAGCCAATGTCATCATGCCAGATTTTCAAAACCTGTCTTTGAAAGAATTAGAAGAAGTCAACGTACAGATGCACGTGGCCAACCAGACAGCAATCAAAAAAGACACTAGAAATCTACCAGCTATTGGACAAGATTTCTCACACTAGAGGGAAGACTTTGATGAAGAAGCACTGGATGATGACTCCCTAGAGGCAGCTGTAATGCAGAGGATATGTCCCAGGTGCAGACTGAGCTATAAGTGGTTGAAAGGCCTTCCAGTCGATAGGAAGTAATATTACAGGGATGTGCAGAGGCGTCCCAAACCAACCAATGCTTATAATAAAAGGCCGTATCCGGCTAGGGTTAGGCAGCAGCCATTAATGGTTGAGCCTGCAGTTGATAGAATGTATGCTAAAGGCCAGAGGCCCTTATGTGAGTCCAGGACCCCTAACTATCACAGAATGGAGAGTAGTCATTCTGAAAGAAGACTGGAGAAGAGTTCAGGTTTTAGGATCAAAGCCAGAGATTGGCCCCCTAGACTAGCCTCACGGAGCATAGAAAATGATCACCTTCATCGAAGGCCTGAATCAGGCTCAAAGCTTGGGGTCAGGGCCAAGCAATTGCCTTCACAACCAGCTTCGAAGGTGGCCTCGAAGGAAGAAAAGGGCAGCACAACATCTGGGTCAGTAAGTTCGTGGGTACCTGGAGTTCCAGATTGGTTTGTGATGCAGAACAAACCTAGGGAAGTGCCTACCCAAAAGAATGTTGGAAATCAAGGTAGGATGGTTAAGCCTCATTTGGTGGCCCCCAACAATTGGATATTGCTGAAACACCCAAGAACGAAGGAACCAGATATGGTCCCCGTAATTTCCAGATCACAAAGGAGGAAAATTCAGCATAGGTACACCCAATACCAGCAAGACCTGAAAGAAAGTGGAAAGAGTTCTTCATTGGTCCAGGCCGAAGGAAAGAAGAATCCAAAGTCAGACCATACTCCAAAGCCAACTTTACAAAGCAAGGTGAGTTACAGCAAAGAACAGTTGGCTAAGGTTCATTCTGAACTAAGAGTCAGAGAGAAGGCTAGCTTAGCAGGATTGGAGAAAGCTCTGATGAAGAGTGGTAGCGAGACAGAAGAAGAAACTGGTATGAGCCAAAAGAAAGAAATGGTGGAGGAAGAAATGTTCGAAGCCTTCATGGCCGAGCAAACATTTTTTGTTGAAAAACCAATAGAGGAAAATCATTCGAAGGAACTTGTTAACAATGAAGTGCCAGAATGCAGCATGCATGATGCTTCTAAGGTAACTGACCAAGGTAGCCAAGAAGGGAAACAAGTACAGCTAGTCATCCAGTTTGGCTCGTTTCCTACAGTATCAGTAAACATGGTACACATACTACCGCATGAATTCCAAGCTGGAGATGAGGATCAAGAGTGGCAAGAAATTGACCCAATTCCAATCTCTAGTGAAGACTCACAAGCGAGTATGGTACAAGATAATTTCGGAATGGTCACCCCAATGGAAACTGAGTATGAGAGTGAAGAAGTGGTAAGTATTAACCTCTCGTATCCTTTTGAATATCCCTCGAATTCTATGACACAGCATGTTAAGTCTTTGTATATTAAGGCTTTCTTCGATGGGATACAGTTAAACTGAGTCTTAGTGGATAATGGAGCAGCGGTGAACTTACTACCGAAATCTTCCTTGAAGAAATTAGGGAAAAGGAATCCCAGGTTGATCCCAACCAGTACAACCGTTGTTGGTTTTGCTGGGGACAAACAGATGGCCCAGGGAATTCTACCCATCAACCTGAGTGTGGGAACCAGGGACTGCATGACGGCGTTTTTCGTCATCGACAGCAATGCGAAGTACAATGCTTTACTTGGTAGAGATTGGATCCACACTAACAAATGTGTGCCTTCCTCTTTACATCAGAAAATGATAATGGCTCTAGGCAATGGGGAGACGGAAGAAATTGATGCAGATCCTCAACCTTTCATAGCCTGCGCAAACTTTGCAAAAGCCAAACTGTATATTGAGAGAGTGACACCGCTCAGTATACTGATGAAATCTGATGGCTCAGCCGAAGTAACGGCTGATAAGGAAGTGACACACCTGAAGCACTTAGTCCAGGAGAGTGCTGATGAAGAGGTGGTCGTTAAAGATGACGATGATGCCTGGTTATAGGCAGCAAGATGAAGCATCAGAGGCCAGGTCTTTGGCTTTAATTAAGTTTTCAATATTGGATGTGAAGTCAATAGTCCAAAAAGTGCGGGAGCAAGAGAAAGAAGTCATGACAATTGGCTACAAGCAGGAGCAGCAACAAGCCAGAGTTTTGACCCTTGATAAATACTGTGCATTGGATATAGAAACAAAAGTCCAAGAAATACAGGAAGAAGAAGCCTCGTGGACAGACTTTGTCTATGAGGAGGAAGGTGAAGAGGTTGAATCAAAGAACCTGGGAATAGAACGTAGCAAGGAGATTGCTTCGAAGCCAGAGGTAATCAAAGAAGGAGTCCCAGTAATTACTCAAATAAAAGACCCCTTAGAAGAAATAAATTTAGGAGAAGGTTCTGTATAACAACCCATTTATGTAAGTGCTTGGTTGAGTACTCTTGACAGGAACCAGTTGTTGGTTATTCTGAGGAAATATAAAGATTGCTTCGCATGGTCTTATAATGAACTACCAGGTTTGGATAGGTCATTAGTGGAACATAGGCTTCTTATGAAGCCTAACTTCAAGCCATACAAATAAAAACGAAGAAGAATGGGTCCAGAAGTGATCCTGAAAGTTAAGGAAGAAATTCTTAGACTACTCAAGGCAGGCTTTATCAGGACAGCCAGGTATGTTGAATGGCTATCCAATGTTGTACCTGTAGTTAAGAAGAATAGCAAAATGAGAGTATGCATCGATTTTAGAAACCTAAATCTAGCGACTCCAAAAGATGAATATCCCATGCTTATAGTGGATTTTGACATTTATGGTTCAGCAAAGCAGGGCATCAAATTTTATCAATGATGGATGGGCACTCTGGTTACAACCAAATCTGCATTGCGGAGAAGGATGTTCACAAGACAGCATTCAGATGTCCTGGGAATATTGGGACCTTCGAATGGGTTAAAATACCATTTGGCTTAAAGAACGCTGGGGCCACGTATCAGAGGGCTATGAACACCATCTTTCACGACCTTATTGGAGGGTATTTAGAATGTTATATTGATGAAATTGTAGTTAAATCTCAATCCATGGGGGAGCATTTGTCTCACCTGGAAGCAGCCTTTGAAAGAATGAGAAAGTTCAAATTGAAGCTTAATCCTCTTAAGTGTACTTTTGGCGTATCATCTGGAAACTTCTTAGGCTATGTAGTACACAAGAAAGGAATACAGATTGACCAGAATAAAGCCAAAGCCATCATTGAAGCCAGACCTCCATCAAGTAAGAAAGAATTACAAAAGTACCTTGGACAGGTTAATTTTCTTTGAAGATTCATTTCTAACACTGCATGGAAAACTAAAGTATTTCTTCCTTATTAAGGCTGAAAGATGAAGAGGAATTTGTGTGGACAGCAGAGCATCAAATTGCTTTCAAAGGTATCAAAGCCTACTTGGCCAACCCTCCAGTGCTGATACCACCAAAGGATGATAAACCCTTGAAGTTGTACATAGCTACAACAGATGATTCATTGGGAGCCTTTTTGGCCCAAGACAATGAAGAAGGCAAGGAGCAAGCTATTTATTACCTTAGTAGGTTTCTAAATTCTTATGAATGTAAATATTCAGCTGTTGAAAAGCTATGTCTTGCTTTGTATTTTGCTGCAATGAAATTAAGATATTATCTTTTACCTACAACTGTCTTGATAATTGCAACCACAGATTTGGTTAAGTATATGTTATCTAGACCCATGTTAAGGGAAAAAATTGGTAAGTGGATCTTAGCCTTATCAGAGTTTCATTTAAAATATGTTCCCCAAAAGGCCGTAAAAGGCCAAGTTTTAGCCAATTTTCTGGCAGATCATCCATCTCAAACAGAAGGCCAAGAGATAATGGAACTCGGAACAGCTAGTGTTGAGCCATGGCAAATGTGGTTCGATGGATCAAAAGCCAATGGTTTAATTGGAATTGGTATTGTGATTAGGTCACCACAAGGGATAGAAACCACACATGGTTTTAGAGTGGATGAAGCTACCTGTTCCAATAATCAAGCTGAGGATGAAGCCTTAGTAGTGGGACTAGAAATTCTTATTGGATTACAAGTTCATGCAGTCGACATATTTGGAGACTCTCAATTAGTGGTTAATCAGGTGAAAGGGATTTTCAAGTGTCAAAGCATAAGCATTTTGCCATACTATGTTATTGCATTACATCTGCTTTCTCAATTTCAAATAGCAAATGTAACTCATGTTCCAAGATTCTTGAATAATAGAGCTAATGATGTAGCTCAGAAAGTTTCGAATTTCAAGAGAAGGGATAATGCCCAAAGGGACATAAGCCAAACAACATACCAGAAGTTAATCCCACCTTTGAATAAAAGGAATGTGGTCTTGGAAGTCAATAACAATGACTTACAAGAACAAGATTGGAGGTATCCAATAATGCATTACTTGGCTGGTCCATCTTCGAAGGCCGATAGGAAAATTAAATTGCAGTCTATGCAATATATGATATATGGTAATGCCCTCTACAAGAGAGGGGGAGATGGCTTATTGCTGGAATGTTTAGACCCAAAAGAAGCATTAATGGCTATGGCTGAGGTTCATAAAGGCATCTGTGGTGCACATCAGCCTGGTGTGAAAATGAGATGGCTGCTTCGAAAACATTCCTACTATTGGCCAACTATCCTTAAAGATTGCATAGAATATGCAAAGGGTTGCCAGGCATGTCAAAAGCATGGCACAATAAGGCATGTGCCCATAACTGACCTGTATGCAGCAGTAAAGCCTTGGCCATTTAAAGGATGGACCATGGATATGATGGGGAAAATACACCCACCCTTTTCAAAGCACCATTGTTTCATTCTAGTGGCTACCGATTATTTCATTAAGTGGGTCGAAGCTAAGTCATACAAAGCTGTAGACCAGACAGAGGTTATTGGGTTCATTAAAGATTTGATCCATAGGTTTGGCATCCCACAAACTATAACGGTTGATAATGAAACTGTTTTTGATGGAAAAATGGTGAAGGCTTTTGTGGCCGGGTTTGGAATTAGCCTTGTTAATTCCACCCCATATCATGCACAAGCCAATGGACAAGCTGAATCATCCAATAAGTCTTTGAAAAAGGGAATACAAAAGGTTATGGAAGATAATCCTAGGGATTGGCATAACTTATTGTTGGATGTATTATGGGCTTACAGAACTTCCCAAAGGTTAAGCACAGGAGTCACTCCTTATGCCTTAGTTTATGGGCATGATGCAGTATTACCTGTGGAGATCAATGTTAAGTCTCTGAGGGTAAGATGTCAAGACCAATTGGATCCGGAGCAGTACCATCAGAGTATGTGCTTGGAGTTAGAAAGCATAGATGAAGCTAGAATTCTGGCATTAAATAGTATTCTCTTGCAAAAGAAGAAAGCGGCCAAAAATTATAATAAGAAAGTCAAATACATTGGCTTTGATGAAGGTGATTTGGTATGGAAGACAATACTTCCAGTAGGAATTAAAAGCCATAAGTTTGGCAAATGGTCACCTAATTGGGAAGGACCATATCAAATTCATAGAGTTCTGCCTTTTGGAGCATACCATTTGAGAAATTTGAATGGTTATGTGCATCCCAAAAAGATTAATGGCAGGTATTTGAAGCCTTATTTTCCAACTATTTGGGAAACACAAGGAATAAAATAAACACTAAGTACAAGAACACAAGATCGCTCAGATGATAAACAAGAATTTGTTTTTTCATAAAGAGTCAAGTACATCGTGCCACAAATTGGCCCAAAAATCATTGCAATGTTTTAATTGTTTTTGTACAACAGATTTCCTAGTGGTAAATGATGAAAATAGTTGAATAGATGCGGCCATGTCTCCCTTTTGATCGGCCAGTCCTTGGTGATTTGCAGTTTGATGTCAGTTCGGACTAAGGTCTGGTTCACTGCAGAAAGCTCCTCTTCAAGTTGAGCTTTCCTCTCCAGTAGCTGAATTCGAAATTGAGAGGCAGAGGAATGTTGTCCCTTAAGCTTTGACACTTCAGTATGCACTTGGGAAACAAAACTCTGGTCTCTAACCAATTTCTCATCCGCAGCCTTGGCAGCATGACAAATGCTGATGTAGAAGTCGATAGTAGCTGCTGCCTAGGATAGGTGACTTGAGACATTCATGCCGGACTGCTCAGCAATTTTACAACACTGAAGAAACCCATTTCTGATTATAGGCCTTTGTAGAGCCTCGAAAAGGAATTTAACAGTTCCAGGCAAGTGTCTGAGTCTATCAAAGGTACAGAAGGCTTGCTGTTGGAGGAAGAAAAGCTCTCAAAGATTTCCAGTAAAGAGTCAGCCAAAACTAATGGCTCAGCTTCCTCATCGAATGCTGGAGAAATAGAGGGGATGTCGAAGAGACTAACTAATCTTGCTTCGAAGACATCAACCTCCTCATTAGACATAAGGGGCGCAGAAATAGTTGTAGTGGAAGACACAGAAGACTGCATAGGGATAGGAGAAATGGGTGAGACATCTTTAGCAGTCTCCATGGTCCTAGCCACCAATGAATCAAGTGAAGAAGGGCTGGAGCTAGGTAAAGGTGATAAACCACGGGTTGGAAAGCTGCCAGCACCCTCAATAGGGGAATCAACTGCCATCAGAGATGGGGTAGCGGTTGGGATTTCCCTGGAAGGAGGAGGAGGAGTAAGGCTCGATAGAGTAGTGAATTGAGGAAAGTCGAGGGTCAAGTGAGAAAGATGTGGAGTCAAACCAAGAGAAAGAAGTGTAGGAATGCTTGGCCTCAGGGAAAGTGCAGGAAGTGTAGACCTTGGAAGTGGAAGTATGATCTGAATAACCCTCACATCCTGCATTTGATCAACCTCAAGTGAAGCTAAGGGAGGCCTCACTGGAAAGATGAACTCAGTAGTTGTTGCTGCAAGAGGAAGAAATGTAAAGCAATGTTAAACTCCAATACCAAAGGCTGACAAGGAAAAATAGCAGAAGAATGAAAGAAATTACCCGCTCCAGAAATGTCGGCAGTGATGGGAGAATTACGAAGGAAGTAATGTCTGGCAGTTTGTTGCCTTCTTGCAATTTCCCTTTGTAATGCATCAGCAGCAGCAGCTTTATCTCTCAGAAATTGTTGCTGCCGTCTCTTCTCAGATCTCTCAAAGACAATTATGGCCTTGGAATGCTCTTGTTCCACTACCTTAGCAGCTGCCTTATGTATAGGGTCTCCAACAAAATTAGGAGGAGAGACAGTCATCTTCCTTCTCCTTTTTCTTTGTGCAGACCTTGAATGTTCTTCCTCAACTCCTTTCTCTCCAGTTTGGGATTCAGATTCTTCAGAAGTAAGTTCCACCACTCTGGCCATTGTCTCATGCATGGGATCCTGAACCAAACCAGAAGAAGGGACGGCCACTCTTTTCCTTCTTTTCAGGAGAGACTCTTACTCTTGGGTTAACTCTTCTTCTTTTTCTTCTTCTTCTTCTTCTTCTTCTTCTGCTTGCACCTCAAAAACTTCCTTTTCAGGCTCAAGTAAAGGTTTCCTTTTCTTTTGTTGAACTTGAATTTTCTGAGGAGAATCTCCCTGTGAGGTACCTACACCACCTTCACAAAAGGAAGAACTAAAGATAAGACTGAAAGCATTATAAAGAAGATAAAAGAGAAGAGATGAGAGTGTATACCTTTCTTCGAGGTGGCCCGAGTAACTTTAGGAATAGAGGCAGACACAGGAACTAGAGTGGTCAGAATAGTGGAAGAAGTAGCAGCTCTAGCTCCTTTGCGCTTGGGTACGTCTAACACCGTCAGCAGGTTTTGAGGGGAAATGGCCAGGTGCACTTCCATATTGGTCGCCCACCAATTTTGGTATCTCTTCAAAATGTTGCCTTGGGAAAGGAAGGGGATATACTCAAAATCAATCAAGTCCTGCATAAATTTGGAAGTTGCCTCTTCCAGTCTGGACCTTCGAACTTTCATATCCCTTGTGGTAAGACTTAGATTGGTGTTACTACAGAGAGGTATTAGGACCCCTTGAGTGAAGCCAAACTGTCTAGCAAATTGTGCAGGGCAATAGGGCTTAGCAATACATTTGTAAGCTCTGGGGTTCATGGTCCCGATGAATAATTCTCTAGGAATTAAAATGGAGGCCCATATATCCTTATGAACAAGTGAAGCACAGAGCCTATCACTTAGGAAATTCTTCAACCAAAGTGGGCCGATAGTAGTAGGTTCGAAGGGACGAAAGCAGTAGGAAAGAGGAGAGGTTGAAAGTTGATGGAAGAAAGAGAAGTAAAAAGCAAAGGTAGAAGGATAGAGAGAAGCACTGGCTAGCCTCATGCCATGAGTAGGAGGGTCTGGTTCAAAAAATTTAAGGCATTTGGATTGTAACTCGGGGAAATAAGCAAAAAGCCAAAGCTAAAGAATCCAAATCGGTCCCCCTTGATTAACATCCAAGGGTTTCTCACAAAAAAGAGAGCAGACTCTGTATACGTGACCTAGAACGTATGGGACTAGAGCCACTCTCTTCTGTAAAACAAGGGCTTTGGCAAGAGGGGCAAATTCAGGCATAATTCTTTGAGAAGAGTTACAGAAAAGGAACTTGCAAAGCCAATATAGCAAAAAAAAAAAGAATTCCCTATCGGTCACAAGACCTTCCCTTTTATTCTCAGCCTTGACAAAGTCACTACAGGATGAGTTAAGAGCGGGAAGGGAAAAGGGGACTACTAGGTCAGGATAATCTGGTTCAATGGGGGTTCCAATGGGAGATAATCCTAAAAGATGGCAAATGTCAAGCACAGTAGGGGCCATCATCCCACATCTGAATTGGAAGAAATTAAAAACAGAATTCCAAAAGCACAGAGCAGCAGGAACTAAAAAAGGGTCTTCTGAAATGGTTAACCTGGATAGCCGAAGGGCATCGAGGAGGCAGAGTTCTTGAAGGTCCAGGGTCCTACTAGGGACAACTCGATCATACCATTCTTGCCACTCCGGTCTCACCGTGGGCCAGTATCGGTGGGGGCGATTCGTCTTCCAGTTACTCCAGTCGAGACCACCTTTATAAAGGAGACAATGGTCTTCCAGATGAAGGTATAGAGCTGGAAGCTCAATAGGAATCTCCTTGAATATGGGACCAAGCACATAGTCTTGCTGCACATAACGACGAGGAATGAAGATGCGTCCGTCAATGGCACTTTTCTCCCCAGTTTTGTACTATTCACATTCTGCATTAATGAGCCTTTTTAGGGCTACAGATGGGCTCGCACGCTCTACAATTGGCACTTTCAATGAAGAGGAAGCCATTGATAAAACGCTTTTCTCAAAGGTCGAAGCTGGGAAAGGAAGTAGAAAGAAGTGGGAGACAAATTGAGATGAAGGGTTTTGAGCGAGCAAGTGATTTCAGAATGTGGAATAAAAGGATTTCAAAAGCCTTTATATCTGAAAGATACATCGCGCAAATTCGTTAAGTGCTAAAAGTATGGATACGAAGAATTTCCTTCAATATTGATACTCTTGGAGGGAAAAACATATCCCAGATGTGGATACCAGCTTCAAAGTAGAATGTTTGGTTTCGAAGCCAGATTTTGGCGCCAAAAGTCAAATAACAACGGCTTCGAAACTAAGAAGCCTGCTTCGAAGCACATTTCATGCTTAAGAATGTAAGAATACTTAAGTATTCGTTCACTTAGAAGGGGATTAAAGACCTGTTCTGGGCTTCTTAATGAAAACAATGACCTTCGAAGTGAAACTTGTGACCCTGTGAGGATGGAAATTGTTGTTCAAAACATAATACACTAGATTTCTTCGGCGCCAAAAGACCAATAACAACGGCTCCGAAACTAAGAAGCCGGCTTCGAAGCGCGTTCCATACTCAATGGATACAAGAGTGCTCAAGTATTCGTTTACTTCAAAAAGACTAAAGACCTATTTTAGGTTTCTCAATGACAGTGATGTTCTTCGAAGTAAAGTTAGAAATTCCTTGGGAAGGGAAATTGGCATTCGAAACATCGAAACCCACAGTTGGTTTATATATATATTCAGAAAAGTTGACATTTTGAACTAAAACAGTGCGGCCCTCAAAAGGAGCTTCCATATTCCTGAAAATATGGACTATTGTTCAAGACGAGAAGATCAAATTAGAACTGATTAAATTCCCTAAATCGGAAAAGTTCATGGTCGTGTTATTGGTATTCATTTTAGACGATCGAATCCAGGTTCGAAGGAAAAGATTGTTCAGTTCGAAGCTCTGTAATTGCTTTTAAAATAAGAGACAAGGTCAAACCATATCAAACAAAGAGAAATCTTGTATTAAAACAAAAGCAGTTACATCGAATGGCCCTATTTGGGTACAAACTCTAGCTCATAAAAATAAGGAATGGAATAAATAACAAGATCATGAAATTTAGTCCAACAATGATCAATGAATTTTTGTTCCTTCTTTATTTTATCCTCTATGTCTTCTAACATTGGCTGCATGAGTTGATGTGCTCTCACTTCATAGTACAGCTCTTCAGCCTTCATTTCGAAAGCCGCCTCTCTCAATCGTTGTTCCAATTCGTCTATGTCCAAGTCATCCCAATACGCAGAATCTTTATTCTTGAAATCACCGAATTCTTCAATGAAGTTCTCTGCTTCGTACTGGGCATGAACTCGAAGAGACGAAAGTTGGTCTAAAGATTGTGTCGTGGCCATAGAATTTCGTTGCCAGTAGAGGAGCAATGGAAGTTGGTCCAGGAACATATGAAGTTCTGTTTGGGCAAGGGGATTAAGAACATGACCCCTAGTCAGAATATCACAAGACATCGAAGGTTTTTGAGAGGGACTTCATCCTCAAGAACATTGAAGGGCAAGTAAAAGAAAGCTGCAAGCAGAAGTTGGGCTTGTTTCCGTTCAGCTGGAGTAGGGGAAGGTAGAGGTTTATAAGGTAGAAAGACGTTGTCCATGGAAAGAGCAAGCTTCAGTCTCTCTGCCTAGCAAAGAGTTCGTAGAGGAGAAGATGTGGATGCTTCAATTTCAGAAGATGGAGAAGAAAGTGTGGATACTTCTATTATGGGAGATGTCACGGGAGCAGAAGGAACAAAGGCATTAATATAATCGAGCCAGTCAGAAGAACAAATCTTCGCCTTCCGGGCTAAGAATGATGGGTTATACCCTTGTGCTTCTTCTAGGCGTCGGGCAGCATGTACTATCTTTGTAGGCATGGAGGATGTATACCACGCTACAAGCAGATTCTCCTCCAGACTACGTCGATGGTCAATGGGCACGTAGGGGTAAACCACTGAAATTCGAGCATAGGAAGGGAACTCTAAAGGGTCAGTGAACTCAACAAAATGATGGTTGATTCGCTCCCTCAAATCACAGGTCTCAGGTGTTGACCAGCTTGTCCAGTCAGAACGCCCAGAAGAGGGAGAAGTTGCAGCTTTGCCCCATACAGAGGATTGTGATGAAGAATTTCCCATGTCCATATTTGCAACTTTCTGAATTAAAAGGTTGAGAGCAATTTGTTCGTAGTCCAAGGGTGATACAGAAGAAGAGCCTCCCATGTCCATATTTGCGAGTTTCTGGATCGAAGGATTAAGGGCAATATGTTCAAAGTCCAAGGATTGATAATTGGCAAAGGCATCCATGACCTAAATATAGAAAGGTGGGTAAGAGTGGCTAATAAATGCATGGACATTCTTTCGAGTAGAAACAGCATCGACGTATGACTCTTCATGTGCTCGATCGCTGGAAGAAAAAAGTAATTCGGCCATGAAATGTATCAGCCTGTTCGAATGCTAAGACGGTGGGAGTATTCAAAGGATTAAACGAGAGTTTAATACAGATGGTGAGTGACAGTTGCATTTTTGGGAAGATGAAAAACCCATGCACGTTCTGAGACGTGGGGAAAAGACCCTGATCCACTAATATCACCAAGTCTTGGGTATATTAGTGCAGGGGGTAATGTTAGCTACATATTTTGTGCAAGCCAGTTACAATTCAACGCGTGGCAAAGTAAGGATAATATGGGGAAACCATTCAAGTCTTCGATCCTGATCGTACACGTGGCAGTTAATATTAGTTGTTACGAGATCTGAGTAGCAGTGGATCAACAAAGAGATGCAAGGTGATG
Source organism: Camellia sinensis (assembly GCF_004153795.1). Classification (NCBI taxonomy): domain Eukaryota; kingdom Viridiplantae; phylum Streptophyta; class Magnoliopsida; order Ericales; family Theaceae; genus Camellia; species Camellia sinensis. Next base: position 16,366 of record NW_021034308.1, read on the forward strand.
TGGCTTCAACAGTTACTCACATTCAAATTCAAACATAGGAGGGAAGCCTAACTGCAAGTAATGGCGTAGTGGAACTACTTATAAGGTAGCATGATCAGTGACCACGGAGGAGCAATTCGACGGATTGAAGTGAAATTCGATGGTCATCTTTGAGGAGTATAAATAGCAGGGAAGACCCCAGAAAAAGTCCCAGACTCAGATCCAAGAAATCAGTTTTACTTTACATATTTCGTTCCAGTTTTATATTTCTTGTTCTTTACATTCTTGTATTTTATTCCTGCACTGCACTTCATTCATAGGAGTAGTTTCAAGTAGATTGTCGTCGTAAACCTCTACGAGGCTGAGTTTGGATCATTGTAAGTTTTTTAGACTAATGAAATGCTTCTATTGCTTTTTATTTAACTGTTCTTATGCTTAAATTCT
>NW_021034311.1:0-20230 GCF_004153795.1 Camellia sinensis
TGCCATGAATACAACAAACTGGGACACTACAAATCGGAATGTCCGGAACTTAAGAAACAATCTAAGAAAGACAAAAAGAAAGCCACGATCACAATATGGGGAGAAAAAAGTGATGACAGCGACTCAGAGACTGGTAATGGCAAAAATAAAGTCACAAATCTATGCTTGATGACACTTGAAGATGAAAATGAGATAAATGATGAATCCTTCACTTTTGATGAATTACAAACTGCCTTTGATGAATTGCATGCTGAATTTAAAAAACTAAGTTCAAAAAGTAGTTGTCAAAAGAAAATGATATTGAGCTTATCACAAGAAAATGAATCCTTGACTTCAAAGATCAATACTTTAGAAAATGAAGTCTTGATAATGAAAAATGAGAAAGAATTTTCAACTGAAAAAAAATCTTCCATTTTTGAAAGAAAGAAAGTAGATGATTTGCAAAAAGAAAATGAAATTTTGAAAAAGAAGAAAATTGTTTTAAATGAAAACATAGAAGGTTTTTAAAATGTTTTTTCAAAATTTACTCAAGATAGAGATACCTTACATAAAATTCTTAAAAGTCAAACTCAAACCTATGGAAGATTGGGTATTGGATATAAATCTTTTTCAAGAACAAAAAAATTCCAAAAAGATCTTTGTTCATGCATCATCTAATCATTTTCATCTCACATGTCATTATTGTGGAAGAAAAGGTCACATCTCTCCTTCATGTCCTGCTAAGAGAAACTCATTTGTTAGAATGAAACTCCAAATCCTAACTCTCATGGACCCAAAAAAGAATAGGTACTAAAGGCAAACAAAAATCTAATTTTTGCAGGTGTGCTTTAGGTCAAAATCCAACAACAACTGGCTGGTACCTCAACGGTGCGTGCTCAAGGCAAATGACCGGCAATAGAGCAATGTTCTCAACCCTTAAATCCAAAGAAGGAGGTCACGTAACCTTCGGAGACAATAGTAAAGGAAAGATCATCGGTGAAAGTAGTATTGGTAAAGCCTCTTCACCCATTATCGAGAATGTGTTGCTTGTTAAAGGATTGAAACATAACTTGCTTAATATTAGCCAAATGTGTGATAAGTGAAATCATGTCACTTTTGAAAAATCTCACTACACCATTAAAAACTTTGCTGATAACAAAGTGCTTTTTGTTGGTCACAAGCATGAAAATGTGTATGTATTTGATTTGCAAAATTTTTCTTCTAATCATGATGTTAAGTGCTTATCTGCTATTAACAAATCAGGTTGGTTATGGCATAGAAGGCTAGGACATATTCATATGGACTTGCTTTCAAAACTTTTGAAATATGACTTAGTTATTGGTTTACCAAAAATTGATTTTTAAAAATATAGACTTTGTGATGCTTGTCAACAAGGAAAACAAACAAGAGTTTCTTTCAAATCAAAAAACATTATTTTCACATCTAGACCTCTTCAATTGTTGCATATTGACTTGTTTGGTCCATCTAAAACTTTAAGTCTTGGCGGTAAATCTTATTGTCTTGTTTGTGTGGATGATTATACTAGATTTACTTAGGTGATTTTTTTTGGCACACAAAAGTGATACTTTTCTACATTTTCAACCCTATGTAAATGTATTCAAAATGTGATTAGTCTTGCTATTTGTAGCATTAGAACTGATCATGGTAGAAAATTTGACAATGATGAGTTTATTCTATTTTATAATAAGCATGGTATTGATCATAATTTTTCTGCTCATCGAACTCTTCAATAAAACGGTGTGGTAGAAAGGAAAAATAGAGTTCTTGAGGAAATGGCTCGTACTATGCTTTGTGAAAATGATTTGCCTAGATATTTTTGGGCGGAAGCCGTTAATACAGCTTGTTATGTTATTGTCACGACCCAAACCCGCCCCTATAGTTTTAGCATCGTAACCAACCAGTAATCCTTGGACTACTGAAGGTGTAATAACCCGACCCTCGTATGCGATTCTACTATATTTTAGTCTTCATTCTGTGCTTTCAAATGCTTAATGTGAAACGTCATGAAAAATTAAGTTTAAGTAAATATATGTCTTATGAATCGAACCTGTATCTGTTTAATAAGGAAAAGCATCTGTCACAATCATAATGTTAAATCAGAAATTGGAAGCCCTAGAGACTTAATTATCTGAAATTGCTTATATATATGTGATCAGCATAATTTTTAGGTAATATTAAGCATGTTTACAAAATTTTAATTTTGGCATGATTAAACGATAGAATTTTGTCCTATTCACTCCTCATGGATATATATGTAGCTATCCTCTTATGTTGACTTATGAACTTGGAACTCAAACTATCCTGAGAGAAGGAAGTTAGAGAGAAAGAAGGGTTTGAGGAAGAAGGGTTCTTCAAGGAAGAATTGAGGGAAATTGAAGCTAAGGTAAGTGTAATATTCTTAGTCCAATCCTCTTCCTCAATTTGAAATAGGAAGTTCTTATCATGGCATGATCTAGAGTATATTGAGAATCTTGGATGAGTATGTTGAAGTTTTGGTATGTTAATCCTATCATTTATGTGTCTCCTTCATTATCACCTTGGTATTTATTCTTATGATCATGATTTTATGCCTTTATGTTATGTTGGATGCAAGTAAAGTTAAGAATTTCAAGAAATGGAATTGTGTTTATGAGTTTCAATTCTTGGTTAATCAAATTGAGTTATGTTCACGGGTTAATGCAAGTTAGATTGTGTATGTGATACCTTGTGTAGACGTCCCCGAACGCCCCGGGAGGAATGAGCTCCCGTTCCGTTCATTTGGGGTCACTACAGCTCAGGACTCTCAAATCACGATTCTTAATCTGAACCAAAGAGTCCAAATCCGGCAAATCATTTTGAGAAAACAGATTTTGAAAGAAGTGCCAAACATGGACTGCTTTGCCAGATGTTTTTGAACCATGATTTAGTATTGAAAAGATCTATCCTTGAGCCTTGAAAACATTCCCCAAAAGATGAGTTTGATTGCAAATTTTCGGACTGCCAAACAGGGATTGGCCACACGTGCGGAGGCCATGGCCGCACGTGCGGAGAAGAGGGAAAAATCTAGGTTTACATACTGTCTACGGCCGCTCGTGCGGAGGAGGGGGGCCGCACGTGCGGTCCATGTCCGCTCGTGCGAAGGGGGCTGCCGCACGTGCGGCCCAGGCCGGAAAAAATACCTGCTCTGTTTTGCGTGCTTGACCCTCTATTATTTTTACAATATTTTTGATGATCTTTCGATGGTTGTAAACTCATTTGAAGCGTAATGACTCAAGAATTATTTTAACAAGGAAGAAGAAAGCTAATTTGTGAACTTTAAATGTGTACAGGACATACTCCGGGAGGGACTAGCACGTCATCACAACGCTGTGAGTAATAGTACTTCGATGTACCTTTAACCATTAATAATTATCGTTATTGACGTTATGATTTTTGTCGTAAGAATTATGTTGACACGTATGCTATGTATGCTATGTAAGAAACATTGTGAAATTATGGAAACACCGAAAGAGGTTGTGAAGTTATATATGCCATGTGAGAAACATTGTGAAATTATGGAAACAACAAAAGAGTTTGTGAAGTTATGAACCTATGTGGCCAAGGGCCAATTGTGAAATATGAAATGATGAGGCTGAGGGCCAACTTGTGAAGTAAGAATCAGTAACTTGTGAAACTATGAATCTCAGAGGCCGGGGGGCAATTTGTGAAGTTGTGCATCTAAGTTGTGAAACTAAAAAGCCAAGGGCTCATTTGTGAATGTGTGAACTCTTCAGGCCAAGTGCCAAACTGTGAAGTTGTGAACCGACAGCATTGTTCTGTTTGCCCGAACGGAATCAGACTACTACATGATTTCTGTATTGCTACACTTTTATGTGTGTTACATTTTTAATTAAGTAACTGATGCATTTAAGTACTATTGTTCACTGAGCCTGGCTCACTTTATGTTATGTCTGTTTCTGTAGGTAATCAATCAAGAGGTCGGTCCTAAGCCGACATCGTCACCTTTTTGTCAGCCTAAGCGTAGCCAAGCACTGAGTCAAAGCCTTAAATTTTTGGTGGTGTTTTGTTAAGTTATGGCTTGCACCTTAGTTATTGGCTTAGAATGAGATGTACATAATGTTTTGTTATACGCCCAACCATGGGGCAAGTTCTGTATATGTGTATGTATATGTTTATAACTAGCTCTCACATATGTACCTCTCTATGTCTATTCGTTTTATACTACGTCTGTGATCCTGGCATGGTAATAGTAGCTCAATGGACGTCATACTTTCTCATATATTGTTCTATGATGTCAAGGCTTCCATGCAGGCCCCTAACTTATATATATGTTAGCTTAAGTGTCTACTTCTATGTAGGTCATGCCCAAACTTTTAGGGGTGAGTTAGGGGCGTGACAGAAGGCCTCTGAACAGATTAACAAGATTAAGGGGCTAGCGAAAGCAAATACATAAATATAGTTGTCCAATGAGCTGTGCTGACTTACATGAACAGAATATTTAAAACTTTATATAAGTATGTCATAGTCATTCATACGTTATACCCACACACATTAAAGTATCTTAAGTACAGCCAACAAAACTACCAAGTCTTATATGTACAGAAACAACGGAACTTAAACACAGGACTCTCCGGGAACCTCCACGTGAGGCACAATGGTTGGCTGACAACAGAACACAGATCCGAACAAAAGCCTTCAGGCTCGAACTTCAGAATGCCCACCTACATATATATATATATACACATAGTGAGCTAAAGCCCAGTGAATAACATTAAAGTAAAGGGGTTAGTGAACGAAATCTGAATATGTCATAAGCAGAAAACAGATCAGAGCATAATCATTCTCATATCAGAACATAATAATAGTACATCGTATAGAACACATCACAGAATGTCTTCCTACTAGAGTAATCGGTTCCAGACACCGATTAAACACATATCACCACAATGAAGTGGCTAACGAGATCTCATAATTACATGTATGTCATAGACCCGCATTTTCATGTCGTCCCCCATGACTTGGGACTATCTATGGATGCTATAATAGATTTCAAACATGGAATATTCGTTCACGAAAATAGATATCATTTCAGAAATCAGAACTTATCATATTTCATTTGGAACGTAATTCATATGAACGTATATTTACAATAACGTTACTCACAGTGGTTTCCTGCAATGGTCAATCAACCCTCGAGTCTTGACCTACAGCCACAAAATACATAACACAAGCATATCTTATCATTACACATTCAAGTGGCCAACACGGCTAGCTTTCTTACTTTAATTGCCCATTCATTCCATGCTACATAACTTGTTCATATTGCCCATATACTCGGATTCAACACATATTTTCTAATTCACTTACTTATGCTATATCTTATCTTATTAATCTTTAACGGCTCATAAATCATGCCTAAGAATGCCCATAAAGAGATGGGAGTGAAGATATGTACTTAAAACATCTTTTGAAAACATGCTGAAAATAAGTTGGTGGCTAGAGCCAACTTTTCTTGGCTAGAGCCAGCAGAAGGAAAAAATAGAGCTCGCTCGAGCCAGGACTTCTTCGCTCAAGCCAGCTTCTACAGAGTTCAAAATTCTGAGAGCTCAAAATGTTGGCTCGAGCCACCACTTCTTCGCTTGAGCCAATTACAAATTTTTGGGCAGTAAGCTTAACAAAAATGGCTTCCAAACCACCTTCAAACCTTGGGGTCTTGCATGATTTGATCAAACACACAAAAATAGCTTTAGAAAACTTCAATACAAGACCCTTGAAACATCTTTTTTTCAAAAACTCATCAATTCTTGAAAGATTTGAGTCAAAACTTCTTCATGAAACACATTTTCAACTCTTTCATGGTTTTTCATAACATGCAAATGGTGATCAATAACTTCATAAATTCTGAAACCATGGACATGATTAAAGCTCACATGCATGCAAGGACTTTAAAACTCAAACTCAACATGATAAAATCAAAGATGGTCTACCATGAATGTATATGTAAGCCATCTACATGTTCTAAGACCCATTTCCTTACAAATATCATGAAATTAGCTCAAAGACATGCTGAAATCATGATGCAGAGAAGGTTAACTACAGAAAATAGGCTCAAGACTCTTACCTAGATTCTTGATTTCAAACAACAAGAGATGGTCTTCCTAGTTCCCTTCTTCTTCTTCTAACTTGAGCTCTCTTTCTCTCTCTCTCTCTCTCTCTCTCTCTCTCTCGGTCCCAAAATGCAAGATTAAGCACATGAAATGACTTGTAGCTACATCAAGCATGCATTCTTTGTACATGAAGTATGAAGACAGATTCAAGGCAGCTCCAAAACAAGCATGTTTACAGTTTTAAGAGAGGCCAAACAGCAAACACAAATAGGGATAAACCGATACGCAAAAATGGCCCTAAATGTGAGATAAAGAAGCAAGTCACAGCTGCTGGCCCCAAATAGATGAGGGCCCTTCAACAATGTTGAAGAGGGTCCAAAAATATGACCTTTTACATTTTATGACCGAGCCAAAAACAGTACACAAGCATGCTCAAAATACTTATGCAAAACAAGGCTAAAAAGAGAGCTATAACACAAAGTACAAAAAGGATGCCTCAAACAGTAAAAGACCCTTAATGAAACATGTAGAGGGGGTCAAAATAAGGCTTTTTTTAGTTCGGACCAGAGTCTGAAAACAGAAGCACAAGAGGCTAATAAATCATGCAAAAATTGAGCCAAAAAAGGGATATAAAGGCAAGTGGAAGATAGAAGCCTCAAACAGTGATGAGCCCTTCAAAAACATTGAAGAAAGGCTCAAAATAAGCCACTTTACAGTTTATGACATGCCTCAAAACAATTTATACATAGGCCAAAAATACTACACACGAAAATGGCATACAAGGGAGGCAATGAAGCAAGTGCAACAAGGAGGCCTCAAACAGTGAGAGGCCCTTAAACAAACATGAAAAATAGCTCAAAATAAGCCCAGTTCCTGTTAGGGTCAGAGCCCAAAACAGCAAGCAAGCATGGCTAATGTATTGATCAAAATAAAGCACAAAAAAGGAAAATAGGGACTCACCCTTGAAGACTAGTCTTTGACAGCTCCTTGGCTTGAGTTGCAGCACTCCTAGGCTCTGAAGAACAACCTCCAACTGCTGGAATGGAGGATGGAAGGGTGGGGCTATGGGTTGATGAAGAAATGAGTGTAGGACTTGAGGGTTTGGAGCTTGGAGATATAGAGAGAGGGAGATACAAGGCAAGAGCTTGAGGGGAATTTTTGTAACCCTAATAACAGAGCTGGAGCTGCTGTTATATAGACAAAAAGGGGGGGGAAAGGGGGGAAAATAGAGGGAAAGCAATCCAAGTTTCCCCCCAAAAATGCACCCCTCCAGATACACAATCTGGGGGGAAAAAGAGATGCATATTTCGAATGTGCCTACAGCAAGGAGCATGGCTGGCCAGTTATTAGGACTGCAGGTGGCCGGCCGGCTTTCCCCATGGCCGGCCGGCCAAGGGTCAAAACGGTCAATGAGAATTAATGGCCGGCCACCACAGAAAGAGGGCCTCCCATGTGTTCACAACACAACCCTGTGGTCAAAAACTGGAGAAAGTGAACCAGGAGAGAGAACAGCCCACTTTTCAAAGGGGTTCAAAAGGTTCAGAAGCAATTACTGGCCGGCCACCAAATATTGGTGGCCTCCCAGATGTGTACATCACAAATATGGGGTTTAGGGTGCAAGAAAATGGCCCAGGGGTGGTCAACATTGGCTTTGAAGTGGGAGAAATCGGGCGACGGAGGGCGATGAAGGGATAAAGTTGGCTGACAGAACAATTACTGGACTCCCATCCTTCTATGACCTTCCTAGCAATGAAACAGAGGTCCCTGCCAAAAATGAACCAAAACCGATGCAAAATGAAGGTTCGGGGGCCGAAACACGCAGCCCGAGGCCCCGAAAATTGACTGTTAGGCACTGGAAGTGGTGTTCGACCATGAAGCTGGTCTCTCGGACCACAGTGTCCCTCAAAAGGGAGCAATTAAGATGTATGCCAAAAATTGGAGCAAACGGAGATGGTTAAGCGGTCCCGAACCGAGGTGCACGGCCAATGGCTCCGAAAAATCGGGAACCGGACTCCAAACGGGCAAAATGGCCTACGACCACGAGACGTAGCCTACGGCCACTGTGAGATGATCTACGAGACCTCTCCCTCCCTTCGGGAAGAGAAAATGGAGAAAACGGAGCTTGGTTCGCAAACCGAGGCAAAGTAGAAAAGAGTCCAGAAGTCTGGAGGCAAGGCTCGCAGCCGAGACTCTGAAACCTCTGAATGAGCACGATATGCAACATCACCAAGCGCTCAATCGGTGACGTCTGAGTCTTAAGGTCGGTCAAAAATGGGGTGTCTACAGTTGCCCCTCTTTGACAGAACTCGAAAGTCATAAGTGACATTAGTGAATGTCAAAGCCCAGAGACGACCCATTTTTGACAAGGCCGAAAACTTAGACAAACATGCAAGATAACAAAGATGTGCCCGCAGGCATGCCCGTAGGCAGGGGGCAAGATGCAAAATGATATGCAGGAGGATTTTGATAATTGGACTTATACGCTACACGAAGCCGGTTTGAAAATTGGACTTATACGCTACACGAAGCCGGTTTGAAAATTGGACTTACACGCTACGCGAAGCCGGTTTGATAATTGGACTTATACGCTACGCGAAGCCGATTTGAAAATTGGACTTACACGCTACGTGAAGCCGGGCATCACTCATGATCATGCAAAGAGAGCTGTAATGAAGCAATTACGCGAAATAAATGCAACATTTTAAGCGAATGCTAGGCAAGCAAGTAAACTCGAACCAAACTACACCTCGTGCAGAAAGGATGTAAGAAAATTATGGAATTCTCACTGCGAATACAGTGTGCATGTGTGATAGATACACAGAGCAAACATGTGATTGATACACAAAAAGGTGAGCACAAAGTGTGATAGATGCACTAAGTGAATAAGTATGATAGATACACAAAGCGAGAGTGTGTGATTGATACACAGTGCGAACGTGTGTGATTGATACACAAAGTAGACATAGTGTGAACATGTGTGATTGATACACGAAGTGTGATAGATGCACTGAGTGAACAAGTGTGATAGATACACTAAAGGCGAACACAAAGTGTGATAGATGCACTATGTGAACAGAGTATGATTGATATACTAAATGTGAACACGAAGTGTGATAGATGCACTTAGTGAACAGAGTATGATAGATATACTGAAAATGAACACAAAGTGTGATAGATGCACAATGTGAGCAGAGTATGATTGATATACTGAAAATGAACACAAAGTGTGATAGATGCACTTAGTGAACGAGTGTGATGGATGCACTTAGTGAACGGAGTATGATTGATATACTGAAAATGAACACAAAGTGTGATAGATGCACAATGTGAGCAGAGTATGATTGATATACTAAAAACGAACACAAAGTGTGATAGATGCACAATGTGAACGGAGTATGATTGATATACTGAAAATGAACACAAAGTGTGATAGATGCACAATGTGAGCAGAGTATGATTGATATACTAAATGTGAACACGAAGTGTGATAGATGCACTTAGTGAACGAGTGTGATGGATACACTGAAAATGAACACAAAGTGTGATAGATGCACTATGTGAACAGAGTATGATTGATATACCAAATGTGGGTGTGTGTGATAGATTCAGAAAATGAGAATATGTGTGATAGATACAGAAAATGAGAATGTACGTGATAGATATAGAAAATGAGGATGTGTGTGATAGATACACAAAATGAGGTGTGATTGATACACTAAATGAGAATGTGTGTGATAGATACAGAAAATGAGAATGTGTGTGAAATATCGTGCATGAATGAGAAAGAAACTTGATAGGTACAATGCAATACAATGCATGATGCTTAAGGAAAGCAATAAACAAGCGTAGCGGCGCTTTAGAAAGCACCTCATGAGGTGAGTGGCGGTGAACCGCTTTGCTCCGATGGGGATCTTCCCTTGTGCTCTTCGAACACTTACCTTCAACTTATAGTACAAAGGCTCTGAAATACTGACAAGGGTTCTTCATGTAGAACACTTTGGACGTTGCTTTTCTTCCTGATCATATTCACAACTTTCCCTATTCTCCAACGGGGTGACAGACTAGGTTGGTTCGGTATCCAGAATTGAGGTGCATACACGCTATCTCAACCTATGGGGCTTCCATACAGATTTCAAGCCGAGGACACACCTCTAGGTATTTAAACCAGACTTGAGTCTCGGAAATCCCGAACCTTTTTGTTCTAGGCATCAGCCATTCGAACTCTAGTTTCCACCGTCGCAGCTGGTCTCATAGGAACTCATTGCAAACACGGCCAAGATGTCCCTGGCACAAAACAGTCCTCAAGGAGAGCACTTCTGATTGCCATTTTGGCTTGAAACAGACTTGATCTTGAACTTGAGGTAGAGGCACACTCATACTTCGGAGCATTGGCAAGACCTGAAGAGGTACACACGGAATGTAGTCCTGGAACTTACTGAAGTCAAAACAGACTCAGATACCCGACATTTTCCTCTTTTGCTTTTGCTTTGCAGTCTGGAACTCATATAGCTTTAGATAGGTCCTGGTTTTACTGTTCTGACGTGACCTGGGTTGAACCCTGTGGTTTTATGAAAGAACGAATCTTGTTTTGTACCAATGTAGAGAACAGCACGGCACTCGGAGCACAAAACGATTTTATTTTTGAAATTGAGAGATGAGTTTTCGACCAAGTATTGAGCCTACGACTGAACATAGAAAAATGACTTAACAAGGAAATAAAAGGCACACAACCTAGACACATCGAGTAACACTCGAAACGACTCAAAACAAGAATCGAGATAAAACAAAAAGACACGACACTCAGACGTGCACAGGGAGCCTGTTTCACCGGGTAGTGTTTCCCACCCTTTCTCATTTGTGGTTCTCACATCACTCGGCCCTCAAGCTCTGTTTTTCTGAAAAATCCCTCTTCTCACTTTTCCTCTCATCGCACATCTCTCTATTCTTCAATCTCTCATCTTTCATCCCCCCTTGGGTGGTTGATGGATAAACAGCAAATTGTGGGCTCGTGCCCCTAGCATTCTGCTAGATTCTCTTTCTTCCACTCACAGCTAGTGAATTCCTCCCGCGGAAAGGTTGCGCTACAATGGGTGTGTAGCAAATCTGTAGCTAACATCAGTTGATGATGCCTTGCTGGGGAGTTTGGACGTGACAAGATCTGTCCAGATGATGGAGTGGAATATCTTGCCCCATTCTAGTTCGTGCTTCGCACTTTGCTTGATACCTCGTTGCTTGGAGGAGGTGAGAGCTTTCTGCCCTTTGTTGTGCCCTTTTCTGGCGAATACGGTGCCCTTTCCGACAAGTAGAGTGCCCTTTCTGGCAAATATTTTGACAAAGGGGAAAGGACAAAACACCTGACTCAGTCGTGCCCCTAGTTCATCATTTTGACCATTTTTTGTTTTTGCTTTCTACTAAAACAGTTTTGACCAATAGTTTTGACCAACATGAGAGTTAGATTAACGCACTTGTTCGATTTTCTGATTTAAAATCATGCAAGTTAGGCTATGAGCACTGAGAGTTTTCCTTTTTTGGGTCCGAGAAATGGTCCAGTTTTGAAAAATGGAGTACTTTTCGAGAAGATTAGTCAACCTCAGTAAAAATTCTCAAAAACTATTTTTGCAAACGACCACTGCTCAACGAGCACGGAACTTACTCTCAAGATGCACAACCTCGGATTCGAAGGAAAATTGCCCTTTGCTTGAGGGGAACTGCATGGCAACAGAAAGTTGCCCCTTGTTTGAATGACACCGCGGTGCATTGAATGGCAACGGAAAGTTGCCCCTTGTCTGAATGGCACCGCAGCGCATTGAATGGCAACAGAAAATTGCCCCTTGTCTGAATGGCACCGCAGCGCATTGAATGGCAACAGAAAGTTGCCCCTTGTCTGAATGGCACCGCAGCGCATTGAATGGCAACAGAAAGTTGCCCCTTGTCTGAATGGCCCCGCAGCGCATTGTAGTCAGTCCTTAGAGTGACAAACACAACCAAATTCTCGGATACAGAGAAAGCGAAGATGATCAAAACCGTTACATGGGCACAGTCAATTTGAAGTGTTTTACGGCTAGACTTCAGAATGAAGTTGCCTACGTATCCCAAACATGGGAATCAAGCCTTACGTAGTTCGGGCTTAAGGTACACTCGGGTATTTAACCTCTCCTTTTTATGCTCTAACTTTTGCCAAGGCGCCTGTTGCGGGTTTTCGACCTTGCGAGCTTTGTTCTTCTTTTTTTCAATTTCTTTTCATTTCATTTTTTTTTTCTTTCATTTTTTTTCTTTTTCTCTTTTTTGTTCTTTGCATTTTTTTTTTCTGTTCTTTTTCTTCTTTTGCTTGCTCTAACTTTTGCCTGGGTCGCCCTTCCGGGTTTTCGGCCCAGCGAGCCTCTCAAGGGTAAAAGTGTAACAAGTCCATGCCAAATGGTTTTAGGGTTTTGCAGCCATCTGTATCTAGGAGAGTGGCCGTTGCATTGATTTACTGAAGGATCCATCTTCGGCTCTTCGAGCATATTGGACATTTTTGCCCCTAGTTCGAGGGGTGCTTCTAATCTAGCTTTGCAAGCTTCTTCTGATGAGATCTGATCTTCTTGATCTGACTTCCCTGCCGCTAATTCATGGGCTGCTTCGAATCTGGCCACGCAGGCCTCACATTATGGTTGACCTTTGAACTTTCTGAGGCCGAGTTTGAGGTTTGAAAGCAAGGGGTCGAGTCTCGAGGCTGAGAGCGATCCTAGGCTGCACAATCTCAAAAGCGATCTACACAGGTCTTCGCAGGACCGCGCAAAACATTTTTTTGAAATCTTTTAAGAAAGCGACTAGTCGCTTGCACTGAAGACAATGTAGAACCAATCTAGATCAAGCCAGGATCCTTCTCAGTACTCACATTAACAAGCATGATCTCATTCATTAAGGGCTTAGCACGCCTCTCTTTCTCTCAATTGATCAAAGTTTTACAAATCCCGAGGAATTCCTTCCTCTTTGTTTTCACCACAGTGTTAGAAAAAAGTTTTAAAAACTTAGGTCAATGCAATGAGTTCAAGGCACAAAAAAGACACAGTTCTGGTCAAATACTGCCATCGCAATCAGAACTTCTGGCACAACTAGCACACGGCAGAAGAAAATACAAGAGCGTGAAAATTACCGCTGTTCCATTCAAATTTGTTGTGCTGGTATGTACTGCTCCAATATAGAGAACAGACTCTTCAAAGCAAACGACACAGACACAAACACATAAACAAAATGGTGATTGCCCGAGGGTTAACACCCCTGAGAAATCACCGCGCGCACTGCACTAATACACACGCAGACTGACTCGATACGAAAGACCAGACCTCAACTACTCAGTAGGAAAAAGACTGACTCAAACCAAAGGACGCTCAAAAGAAAACACCTAGAGCTGTACTCATACCCAGTCCAGAATGTAGCATTCGCCAACTGCAAAAACGGTTGCATGCCCAAGCGCCATATCTGAGAGTAAATCGAGTGCCATCCGCAGGTTGATCCCGACTCACATAACAACAAACAAGTCCAGACGTAACCCGGGAGGGAAATACAAGACACTTCGATGCTATGGTTCAAACTACTTTAGCAAAAGGGGAAACAGAATCGCATCTTCAGCCCGACTCCACGATAACCCATATGAGCAGAGCTGAATGACTGTGCTCCTAAACAGAATTCCTACCCAACAATCCCTTGCCCCGTAAACCTGATACCCTTAGGTGAACTGAGTCCCAAAGTATTGAAGCTGGTGCCCGAAGTGCCCTGATGCCCAATTACGGTTGCACAGACAACCTCCGATTACCTAGGACAATTCCTTGTCTATCAGGTAGACGCAGCATCAAAAGCACACTATACGATGATTAAATTGATGATGGCCTAAAGCAACCACCCCCCTCAAGGAATGGGTTAAGCGTTTTACCCATTGGCTCACTATTTTTTATAAGAAGGTAGCTAAGACACTATTCCATACTATATTGCTACGCGCATGCCGGCTTTTCAAGCAAATACCTAAATCGGGAAAGCCACAGTTAAGTGTGGAATTGGCTCACCTATGGTTTCGCGCACACACAGCGGACTCACCTAGGTCGAATGGTTCAAGGTGCCCCGGTTACCCGGGTTTGTTGTTCCCAAATACTGGCAAAGCGCCACAACCGGTCAGGAGCCTTATGGTCCATGTCTTGACAAGACAAGCCTCCGACAAACCGTTTCAGGAATAGCAGATGGCAAACCACGGTGTCCTAGGCGCCCCAATCAAATGCCAATGCAAAGACACACATAAGTGTAGTCTAAAAACGGGATATTCGAGATGAGTTCGTAGTCAGGTTCTCGTAAATCCCAGCGGAGTTGCCAAGATAACCTGTAAGACGTCCCATGTCCCGGGAGGAACGCGACGACTCCCGTTTACCGTTCATTTGGGGTCACTACACTGCTATAGGAACGCCATCCTTCAACGGTTCTAATCTAAAGCCAAAAGAGTCCAAAATCCGGCAAATACGTTTTGAAAACAGATTTTGAAAAGAAAAGTGGCCAAAACTGGGCTGCTTTGGTGCCAGAATCAGAGTCGCCACACCTAAATATTATTATTTTGGGGAAATTATAGGAAAACCTGACTCATTGCCTAAGGCCACGCTTGTGCATCATACCTTATAGATAATGTCCCTCAGGCTCAGCTAGTAAAATTTGGGTACTGACTCTGGTGGAAGGGTCACTTGAGATGTGTGGATGGAGTCACCATGCAATGCTGCGTCTGTCCGCGCATACCGAATTTCAAAGATCGGGAGTGCGCCATTCCTACTAACCCATGATAGTCAAAAGTTTTGGAAAACCTTGGTGGTGTTCTTATTCATTATTACCCTAGGATTTACTATGGTGATGCGCTGACAAGCATACAAGTATACGATCACTTCGGAGCGCGCCTGAATTGGAACAAAACATTTCATGTTGGGTTTAATTTGAAAATGGTTTGATGTGCTAACCCGCAAGTAGGTCCTAGACATGGGATTTTGCTTACCCTCGGGTGGGCTTAGAAAAACATTGATATTTGCCCACTATCTAGTGGGCTTACAATGCACATTTGAATGATTGTTCCAAATTCAGAATAACCAACATTCAACCACAGGCATTCAAGGCATGTTAATACATAAGCATTAGCCTCAATGGTAACGCATTGCTGTTTTTTGCTGATCAAGGCAGTCACTTCACACGAACAAACGCAAATGATGTCTAGACAGTGCTTTGTAGACAAACTTATCGCGAGTATAGGTATGCTCGGCCGCATACCCAAGTTCCAAACAGAATTACCAGATTTGAGGCACGCATCCATTGCATGATCCTTAACTATACAAAAAACAGCGCTTAATTGCGACACATGCAAAAATGCCATACTATAAGCAGGCTCCGGCTATTCCTATAACCAATGCGCCCTATGGAAGATCATTACACTGCGTAAACCATGTTTATGTTGCACACATAATTTTAGGCGATTATTGTGAACAATATCTTGTAGTGTTTGAACACGGAATTTCCGCGACTCTGATATGGTCCCCGTGCATGCGCAGATCAAGATGAAAATGAATGCAAACATGCTATCATCCTGTATGCTATTGAAACATGCTCTAAATCTAACCACATAAGCGTCTTAGTTGCATAAAATAAAAGGGGCAGAAAGACGTTGGGGTTTGGAAAGACATACATTGCAACACACAGCGCACACTCTATTACAGTTTTGTGCCCTTGCTCAGAGGTCGAATAATATACAGTCCATAAATGAAGTAAATAATACAGTCCCGATAATACACAAATCCTAAATTGAATCTACCACATACTGAAATGAAAACACTGATATATTAATCGGGTCGGCATACCAAAGCCAACAGTACTCGTGCAATTCTTTGACTCCAGCTCCCGGATTGATGACACTAGATTGCAGCTTCGGTGATTGGTGTTTGCCGGATGGTAGATGATTAACGACGGATGCCAACCCGGATTTCAGCCTCTTCTCTCAAAGCATTTAACCACTCATCTCTGGACATGGCAGGCCAAAAGCTTCTGGGAAGGCATTGTTAATTCTTGAATGTTGCTGGCAAACAGAAGAAGCAAAGAAAAAGGGCATGGGCATGGTATTTTCAAACAAAGTATGCATGCCTCGATTCTCGATGCACCAATCAGCGCATCTCGATGCATGAATGGCCCAAGAGTCGTGGATGTTGTTTGCAACCTAATGTATAGGATTGACATGAACATGAAAAAACACACAGGGACCTTAATAAACCTCCATCATGGATAAATTCCGGGCATTGTTGTCCGCGACGGAAATCGAGAGAATAAACCATCGTTGTTCCTCAGTCACTGCACGCACGTAAGTACGAACTACCTCATTTCCAGTGCCTGGGCTAATTCTCTATCCAAACTCACATGGCATTATAGGCGAGGAGCATGCACATGAATGCTAAACTATATACAACCTAAGCCATGCAACAGATGCTTATGAAATGGCATACGCACAATTGGCACGAGGTAACATGGCATACACAAGCGCATAACATACAACCAGCTACGCATGCTATGAAAATAAAATGGCAATACACAATGCCATGAATGGACTTACACTAACACAAGTGGACCTCAGCCACACTCGCATAAGAGGCCATTAGATTGAAAATGCTAGACACTCTCAGATGATGCCAGACCACATGCACGAAAACCAAGGTACGCCGGATCCTAAGGCACTCGAATGCCACGTATAACAAGCAACTATGGCAAGGCTATTGAGAATGATGTAGCATGCAAAACATGGAAATTTCAGATCTCAAAAATTAAGACCACCAAACAGCTAGCCATTCATGTACCTGAATACTATAGGCACCCATAGTCATAATATGTGGTCCCTCGCAGAAATGCAAGATTAAGCAATGAAATGCTTGTAAAGCTAACATCAAAGCATGCCATTCTTTGTACATGAATCGTAGAAGACAGATTTTTGCGTACAGGCAGCCCCCAAAAACATGCATTTTTTACAGTTTTAGGTGAGGCCAAACCAGCAAACACAAATAGGCTAACCCGATAACGCAAAAGGCCCCTAAAAATGTGAGATAAAAGAAAGCAAGTCACAAGCTGTTGGCCCCAAACAGATGACGGACCCTTCAATTGCAACGTTGCAATACAAGGAGGAGAGGCGGCGACTCGTAAAATAGTCGATACTCTTGTTGTGTTATTATAGCTGCTATCATGCAACGGAGCCATAAAACAGTACAACACACATGCTATTGCGCCTCACAAAAATTAATTCTTTGCTATATGCAATAAAATCTAAGGTGCGCCATCGAAAGGGATGGCTAATCAACCAAAAGTAAAAAAACTGATTCTCAAATTGCACGTAAAGGCAAACCCCCTTAATGAAACATGAAGAGGGGGGTCAAACATTAATGGCTGTTTTTCAGTTCAGCGACCCAAGGGTGTCTTGCAAAAACAGAAGCACAAGAAGGCTAAAACCAATCATGCGAAATAATTGGGAGGCCAAACATGAAAGCCAGATATCAAAAGGCAACAGGTGGAAAGATAGAAGCCCCTCGAAAAAATTGAGCGCCTCAACACAATTGAATAAGGGCCTCAAATACAAAGCCACTATTACAGTTTTATGACATGCCTCAAAACAAATTTATACATAGGCAATACTAACCAAAAATGCATACAAGGGAGGCAATGAAGCAAGCTGCATACAAGTAGGCACTTAACGCAAGTGAGAGGACCTCTTAAACCACACTCAGAGATAATATGCTCAATAATGATGACCCTATACCCTAGTTTAAGTGGGAGCCCAAATATATCTAACCAATGGCATTGTCGCACTATTTTGTTGTTGAGCACATAATATATAACAGCATCACAAATAAGATAAAAATGTGTGTACTTCTGACAGTCCCTTGGCGAAAGTAACTAGTCCTTTGCAGCTCCTTGGCTTGGTTGTACATGCATGCGCTCCCTCACGAGCTCTCGAAAACACCTCCAGCTGCTGGAAATGGAGGATGGATAGGGTGGGCTATAGCGGTTCTGAGGATAAAGAAATGAGTGTAGGACTTTGAGCGGTGTATGGAGCTTGGGATATAAGAGAGAGGGAATACAGGCAAGAGCTTGGGGGGAGGAAAGTTCAGGAAAGCAACCCAGGAGAGAGAACAACCCACTTTTTCAAAGGGGTTCAAGGTTCAGAAGCAATTACTGGCCAGGCCACCAATATTGGTGAACCTCCCAGATGTGTACTCACAAATTGGGTTAGGGTGCAAGAAATGGCCAAAGGGTGGTCAACATTGGCTTGAAGTGGAGAAATCGGCGACGGAGTGCGATGAAGGGATAAAGTTGGCTGAACAGAACAATTACCTGGAACTCCCATCCTCCTATGACCTTCCTAGCAAATGAAAACAGAGGTCCCTACCAAAAATGAACCAAAACGAGCAAATGAAGGATCGGGGGCCGAAACGCGTAACGCCCCGAGGCCTCCCAAAAATTACTGTCTAGGACACGAAAGTGGTGTTCGACCAAACGAAGCTGGTCTCTCGGACCACAGTCCCTCAAAAGGGAGCAAATAAGATGTACTTGCCGAAATATCATAGTGATGCCCACAAACCGAGCGATGGTAACATGCTGGTCGCCGAAATCTGTGAGGCGCATACGGCCAGATGGCCTCCACTGAAAATCGGGAGCAATCGTGGTACTCTCCCATAGATCCGCAGAAAATTGAGACCTATGACCACGGACGTAGCCTACGGCCACTGAGAGAATATTCCTACTGATCTCCTTCTTCCTTCGACAACAGCAGAAATGGAGAAAACGGAGCTTGGTTCGCCAAAACGCGAGGCAAAGCACAAAAGAGTCCGAAAGCCGGAGGCCAGCCTCGCAGCCAAGACTCTGAAACCATCCTGTACAACGATGCCACCCGATACTACAACATTACCAAGCGCTCAATCGGTGAACGTCTGAATCTAAGCGTCGGTCAAAAATGGGTTGTTCTACACCTTGAATTAACATGTCTTTCCTTGTATCAGTCAATTTCATGAGTAAAGTTGAAAAGAATGTCTATTGGTGTGCCGAGACCCCTTGAGAATAACTATCACCACCAAGAAAGATGAATGTTTTGATTGGCAGTCTTCGGAACTCTTGCCTAAGACAGAGGGTATTGGCGCCACTGCACCTCTGCAGAGTTGAGGACCCATTGCGCATCGGTGTGCACCGAGCAGGAAATGGAGGGGATAATACTGCGGGTATTTACATACTGTCTACGGCCCGCTCGTGCCGGAGGAGGGGGAACCGCAACATGGTTCCACCTGTTCGGTCGCATCGCTGCGTCATAGATGGTCGTAGTGACCTTAATGCGGCAGGGGCGGCCTGCCCGCACGTGGCGGCCACCACCTGTGCGTCGGATCGGTGGAGTAAGCGAACGAGCTATTACCCTCCTATCTTCTGGTTTCGCGCTTTTGCGAACGCTGCCCGGTCTGAGCACCACTCTTAGCTTTTAATATTGCTTTCTTTTATCTCGAAATAATGCCTTATGATGAATGCTTTGTCGATCTAGGCTGTTGGCCCGACGCAATTGGCGAGATAAGGAGTGAAAATAGGACTCCCCTCTTGGTGTGGCGACCCTACCTCATTGTGCCAAGCATCTTGTTTCAAGAGGTCACGTGCTACATTACTTAAGTGCATAATTTAAATGCATTTTGCATGCTGTAGCAGATAACGAGAGGCAAGATGTGCATGCTGACTGGATCTTGCTGCCTTCTTCCATCGCACCGTAGCGTTAATTGTGCAACCCATTACTTGCATTTTGCATGCATTTTGTCGCGATAATCTTGCGCTACCTCATCGGGGACCAGCACTGTCTTGTGACCAGTTCTTGCATTTTGCATCGCATTAGTATGGTCGGCGATAGGGAATCTTGCGCACGACTCTCATCGCAACTGTTTTGTGCACATTACTGTGCCATTTTGCAATGGCTTTTTGTCGGCCGATATCTTGCGCACCTCATCGCCTATTTTTGTGCAACAAAACTTGCATTTTTGCAATGGCATTTTTCGCGGTAGTCTTGCGCACTCATCATGCACTGGTTTTGTGACCATTACTTTGCATTGTGCAGATGCATTTTGTCGCGATATCTTGCGCAC
>NW_021034313.1:0-22322 GCF_004153795.1 Camellia sinensis
TCCCTCTCTATTAATTGAAAAAATTCCTACACAATCCTATTCTCCGCAACTACTAATCCCTGCTTACATCACTTATACCGTAAACTCCTGTTTTCAATTGATACCCCTTAAAGAGCTTTTTTTTGTCGTCCCATCGTTCCTTTTTGTTACGTCTACTCTATCATTAGCCTAACCTCCAATAGCTTTTTCCAGATCTCTCTAAACAACTCGAGGCTTTATGTTTTTCACGTCGTATTAACGGATCGAGAGCTCCCATAGGTCGATTTGGACCAAATAAGACCTGCAGGATTGGAATGAGGATGCAAAAATGTGTTGAAAAACATTTTTTCAAAAACTTGCTGAAAATAGGGGTCCACATCGTGTTTGTCGAGCGTTTGGTCTGATCTAGTGTTCAAGCTCCTTATGTCCCCTTTTTTGGCGCACTATTTTGCTCTATTATTTTAGATCCTTTTCCTTACATTTTTTCGGACTGCCCGATAGACTGCAGGCTCGAACTGAGAAAGAAATTATAGTCCGCTATTCTCTCTTGCATTGCGTGCTTACTTGGCTCTCTGATCAAGGGTCTTCTTTTCTCGGCTGTGAAGCGCACCTGCTACCGCGGTTACTTGCCCATATACTCTTTCTTGTGCATAAAAGTTACTGTTTTTATGAGCTTGATTTTTTCTTGATATATGTGTAGCCTATTTAAGCATTTTGGCTCCAGGCGATGAATCGTGTAAAGTGACTTATTATTAGATGAGCCGTACGCTCTATACGACTTTCGTGATAAGTTGAAGAAGATCTCCTGTCGCGTGAATGTCGTGTTGTCCGCACTCAGACTGTCTCCTACTTAATCTCCTGCTTTTGGGCCATCGTTAGCCGTGACAGTATGTGGCGCTTTCGAGGCCCTATCTTAGTGCTGGTTCTGTGTCGTGGACTTTATATAAATCAACACTTGAGATGTGATAAATGAAGTGTTTCTTATGGATGTTCCCCTCTTTTCGCAATGTTTTATTTAAGGCATCGAGCCTCGTGAGGTTCTCTCGAATGTCCATCCTCTGTGCAGCTTCTGCATATAGGCTCGCCATGTCCTACATAGTCTGTCATGACGGGCGCCTCATACGATAGCGTGATGTGGCATACATATTATAAGGTCTGGATATAGTTGTGGCCCAATGTTTGTGGTCTTCTACGCACGCATGCAAAATCTCCCATACGTTATTAATTTAAGCCTCAAACTCTGGGTTTTTTCATAGGGGGTGAGCCCAAAACTTAGAAAATACATGGATTAGCCCTAGCAAAGAGCAATCTATGAATTAAAGAGAGTGGAGGTTTCAAGAAGAAACCACTCGCGCTCTTTCAACGTCCGTCATTGTGTTCGACCAAATTTTGTGACAATATTTCCCAAAACACGAAAACATTGATATCGAACTATTTCTCAACATCTTAAGCTACAGTGGCTCGTGCGTTACTGACTACTTTCCATTAAATTCTAAGCACTCCAAAACATGATTCAGGCGTTTCGAATTATAGTTGTGATAGTGGGATTTATAGGGAAACTATTCAATTATGTGTTTTTCAATGAATGACCAAAATGTAATGTTGATGTTGGACTTTACACTATATGTGCATGAAAGAATGATCTTTGTGAATTCGTGACTTGATCCTCTTGGACTATTAGGTCCCTCATAAAGAGAGAGCTACATACATTCTTATTGCACTATTGTTGCGACTTTGGCCATTTGCTCTCCCATCTCTACTCCTTAAAGCTTGATTCTTAAGTTTAGCGATTAACTGGGCCTTTCTAATCAGTTATGCTTTAATTTGTAAGCTTCACCTTGAATTTTCTTATTTGATCTTGTGTATGATAGATGGACCTTCTCACAATGGTCGTGCTATCAGCGACCTACTTTTCGCCGTTTATACATATATTCTAGACGTTTTAGCTGATAGTTCCAAATTGGAGGTGTTCTATGGGTTTGACTCTTTTAGTTAGCCAACTCTTGAGATTTAGTGCATATGAACTTCATTAGGGATCTTATGGGCCTGAAGTTTTCTTTATATTTTGTGGCAATTGTTTTACAGCTAAATTTCTTGCCTGCAATCTCTTTCATGCATATTTTCTGCATATTCTTCTGATAGCCTATGCACTCAAATTCACCTCAAATTCTGTCTCACTATTTACCTCTATTTGTTATGACAGCTATAACAGAGTTTAGTTAGCGCAGGTGTTAGCATCGATTAAGTGTCAGAGATGATTCGGTAAGGCGTGTTTCAGTGTATGTGAGTCGTGTTCAGTTGCATTTATTGGCACTTTCGTTTCGGGGTTATGTTTTTAGCGAGGTAAGTCACATTTTCTATATATGTCATTGGAATTAATCTCAAAATTGGCATTAATTGACCATTTTTTAGATTCTAATAGCCTTTTTAATTTTTCAGTTTCCTGACAACTGTGAGGCTTAATTTTTTGATATGTGGCCATGTTACCGTGATTTTTTGTATGAATTGTCCTTTAAGTCTCAATCCTAGGTAAACATATAGGGCACATTCAAGTTCGCTAAATTTTCGTGTAAGGCGCATGTTTATGCCTCTCGATAGGGGCCATATGACATTCTTGCTAGACCTCCTGACATAGATTTTACAACCACAATGGACACTGATTTTGGGTGTCTTCTACGTTGAAAATGCGATGTGAGCTTATATTCAGACATATTTAAAGTTCTTATATGCGAATGCCACACACAATTGTACAATTTCTGCAAATCTGTCTGATTGAGTTCCACCATCTGCTCCCATTACCTAAGTTATTGGAGCATAATCTTTCATTATGGTTCTCCAACGGGGTTGCGTGCCTAGTTATACATTGCTTCATTTGCATTCATGTTGGCATTTAACTCTAGTCTCACTACTCACTCGTCGGCCTAGGGGTTGGGGCAAGGTTTTTGTTACCAAAGTGGCTGGCATGGACCTCAGCTCGTATATGACGCATCAGTTTGTGGAGATTTCAAGTTATTTGTCGTATTAAAAGAGTTCTACCTGGTGTTAGGCCCTTTTGGATGATATAAGGCCGTTATGCTGCTACTAGTCCAAGTGCTTTCTTGTACTCTTCAGAATTTATCTTCGAGAAAGGGTGTCGAATTATGGAGCCACCATTTGGGTCGTGTCTTCCTCTGCTGTCCCCCATCAGGTACAAACAAGTTTTAAGGTGTCGGATTTGCGGGTGCGACTATAGAACTTTCTGCCGGGGCGGAAGGAAGAGGTGTGAGATCTGTGGACGCATAGGCATTCCCCGGGGATCAGGTCTGACCACTGTTATCAAGAATTAGGAATAGAGGCGCGTCTACGGCTCAATACTCATGCAACATTTTTTGCCTGACAGAATTCCATCCATACACTGGGGCATATTCAAATGACCTCCTTTTCCAAAGGTGTCTTTAGAGCTGAAGAAAAGCATTGGCGCCAGTTTCAGCCGGTTGAAACAAAAAGTCATTTGGGGAAGCAAAGTCAGAAATTGACTATCGGCGACCTGAGAGCAGTTGCGTTTGCAGGAGTGCCTAAATTATCCAAGGGTTGACCGACGCCTCGTGACCTTAAAACCGAAGGATTGTAATACAGGTTTGGATCCTCCGCGGATTTTCGCGTATCAGGTGGGGCTCTGTGTGGATGCATCCTACATCTAGCACGAAGCTCAAGGCTCTGCCTGACCTACTACTCTCGGAGCTACGCATGTCGCTTGGAACAACACCAGTCCAGCTACGATAAAAGAGAGTCAGTGGATCGACTTAGGTACTTAGTGGCCTAGGTCTTCGGTATGGAAGAAGACGCAGATCTAAAGACAAGGCTTATTATTGGCCTGAGACTAGAGAGGCCTTGAACAGCAAGTTCTACAACGCAAGAAAAGAATGCCCCAAATGTCAAGTGCATACATCTAGGAGGATGAGCAGTAAGCCTCATCGGCTATTTTGAGACAGCGTGAACCCTTTTCTGGGGGCCGAACGAGTTTCCGAAAGGGCATCGTAAGTCAGATACTACGCGACATCCAGTTGCCTACATGGTCGGGACTATGTGCCATATTGGAGGAGGCACACCCTTCTTTTCCCCGAGAATTTTAATTCGTTGTATAATGTGAGATTGGATAATTGCTATTTATCTATAGAGTGTGAGAAGATAGAATGTGCGGTACTTTGGTTTTATTTCATAACAGTTTATGGAAGAAGCTTTTTGTAGAGGCACATCTTATTCTCCCTTCTATGAGATATTGTATTTTTCCTTTCTAATTGATCGAGGATCCACCTGACTGAAGTCGCTCGGGGAGTGGCAATTGTGTATAAGTGTGCGTGAGTGTGTGTATGTCTTACCGAGCCCCCACGTTTTTCTTCCCTTTTATTTACCCGCTTATGATGTAGACTAGGGCATATTAAATTAGGCAATACTCATGTGCATGCGTGCATTTCATACATTTGTCTTGCTATGCACCAGGCTCGACACATTCATGCTAATTTGCATTGTTGTTTTCAAGTTCCAAATGATATGGACTAGTTTAGCATTTGACATTTGCCATGTAGAACAGCCTGAGCCCATTTCTAGTTTGCATTTCGCAATGTGTGATTTAAGCCATTCTTAAACTTGATTCATGCATATGATTACTAACTAGTTTCTATTTTTTGGCTTTTTAGGGCCCAGAACTCGGGAAAAGCTTGAGCTTATGATTAGGTGCCAATATGAGGGACTCAGTTTGTCCGGCATCAACGTTAAGGATGGTTACATTTGCCCTTCGATGGTAATCTATAGGGTCACATGGAGTTCGAGGTTGCTTACTTCCCATACACAGATGAGAGCTAGCGCTTTAGTGATGCCAGATCTTGATCTATGAACACACGAAACTGGGGTGATGGTCCTCAGTGGTGCAGGGCTGGCCATAGAAGGCTACATATTTGATATCCTAGAACACTATATCTTCATACGTTTATTTCCATCTGTATTCTAACACATTCTCGGGTTGATGTGTTGAGAGATAGATATCGCGCCATTACCTTATGTTATAGGTCTAGATCAGGCGGAGTGTGGAATCACGTTTGTGGTATATTATGGACACAGATCTGGCACCCGTTTCAGCGTGTAGGTGGTAAGACACTTCTACGACTCTCTGGCAGTCTCGCTACATATGCGGGTATAACCCAAGGTGTATCAGTTGCTCAAACAAACTGAGCCCCTCATTTTGATGCTACAATTCATGGGCACTTCCGAGAGTCATGAGTCTCACTAGACCACTACCTACATACAATTGGAAAAGCAAGTATGAAATGCTCAATGGTGGTTGTCCTACAATAGCTTTTATGTCCCATATTAAAGAAGCTTCTGTTATGATAATAGATATTAGTGAGCATCCACTCACGCGGTCGGCTCCTCTACATAGATTGTGCAAACATTATCAGGTCTGAATGTCTATTGCTTCGTAGGTAATGGTCATCCATCTTCCTAGGAAACAGATACAGTCATATAGTAGAGGGTGTTCTCTAAGTCAAGGGTGGGATTATCATTTTGGGATAGGGTTACAGAGACTCCTCATCTCTTAGATGATGACTGGGACACTTTGGGGCAGATGTTCCTTTTCTTCCTGTTCTGTAGTTGGTTTCCAAGGCGCGCGTGTACTCTACATCGGTGGGCAGGCCAATAGATATGCGCTTCATTGATCTTTTACAGTGCACTCCCTTCAATCGTTAACCTCCAGAAACTCTTTCACCTATACGCCTTGATCTGCGTAGGAGCATTACTTCATTGGGGAAGTACTGTTTTGCGGCGAACACGTCTGTCCGCTTCTTGTGTAGCCAAACCACGCGTAGAGGCTAGGAATGGCGTGGTTACACTCTGTGCGCGCCTCCACATAAAGCATCATCACTTGACGATAGTGATTCAGGGAATGTGAGCTCAATCTGGTGGCTCACAAAGGGTCGTCAAAGTTCTCAACTGACGTTTTGCGACTTCCTGTTGCGATGATTACAAGGGACATATACTTTCTTGCGTGGCTCTGCGTCATATATGGGACAAATTGGGTCTAGTTACTTCGAATTGAATCTTATCTGTAGGCTTGGTTCATTCTCTATTACTTAGGAGATACACCAATTTGTTGCCTCGCTGTCTCTCAATATCTGAGCAAACTCTCTGCCTCTTAAAGATCTGGGATTTGCGATAAAGCGACCCCTGGGAACAATTAGATATTGGTACGCGAAGGGCGAAGAGATCGGATGGCTCTCCATTCATCCTCGGACCTTCTTTTGACTCTCTCGCTCACGCGCCTTTGGACTGTCGGCGGATATGTCACCAAGGTAGACTCTTTAGAGAACGTCCCAAAACTTGCTTCACTATCCGCTCTCTCTCGCTCACACAAACCCGACTCCCTTGATTACCGGGACGGTGTAACTCGGTGGTTATATCATGCTTAAGAGACGTTTCTCGGTAAGTATTATGAAGTTTGGCACATGTCATGGACTTTCGATAGGTTCATGTGTGGTGGATTGTTCTTTAGAGAGCTTATGACTCATGATATGATCTTACTCATCTTTTCATTACGTAGGTGAATAATTTACCTTTGTGTTTCTTATTTCTCTCGCGATTTTGTTCATGTCTAATTTGACGAGTCTGTCATCGGCATTGTGCCCGTAGTTCTTGGACGAGTATCTGAGACCAATTTTCGATTTATTGTTGAGATTCCGAGTTCGCATATTCTTGATAGAATTCTGTAATGTGTGGTAGTGTTCCTGAATGTAAGCAGAGACTTGTCAAGAGTCTCAGGGCAACGTTAGAGAGAATTGATTACCGATTTGAATATGTAATAGCTTGCCTCTTTTTTAGCATTGATAGGTGTGTTGAACACCTTAATTGACTAACCCCTATAGGGGCCTATTTTGACCCTCAACTGGAGCATTCACCCTTTTTCGAGTATTCACTATCTTCCTTCACCATTGATGCTCACATGTGAGCCAATTTTAAGGAGCAGATTATAGATAGGGGATAATTTGGCGTATTAGGTTCAGTGAGACCATATGACATCAAATCTAAGGGAGCAGGGGTATTGCATTGCTCTTATCGGACAACCAAGAGATAGTGATAAACTGTGTTAGGTAGTGTAAGTTTACACTTGTCTAGTTCACAGATGTCTTAGGCGACACTTCTAGATTGGCCCAACCCTTTGAGCATTTTTACCATTTGGAATTGGAACCCAAAGCAACTTTTTAGACGCGATAGTGAAGGTGGTCAAAGCTTCAACTATCTCCCACTTACATCCGAATTTTTAGGAGGGTGATATTTGGACTCTATCTAACGATGTGTATCATGAGTCTCAATGTGGTCTTTTAAGGAGTTGAGATGAATGAGTCAGATAAGGAAATCGAATACCATGCAATTCATCGCTAGACTATTCTGCAAGTCTTTGTGTCTTACAAAGGCTGTGAGCGCGTGAGTTTCAAAGTCATGTGCTGTTTCAGTGTGAGTGTGATGTCATTAATGTCTCTACATCCTTTAACAGTTGTTGCAGTTTCTTCAGATTCGCGATTTGGTCTACACCTCTGATTTAAGGAATTACCAAGTATTGTAGTGATCTGATGTATTTAGAAGTGCGTGTGAAATCTTATAAACGGATCAGGCTATCTTCGTTGCATAGTCGAATTTGTATGTGATAGAAATTAACTTCACCATCTTAGTGTGTGTGTGTGTGTGAATTTTAGATGTACGTACGATGTCTCGCGCAATATGGCCTTTCTGGGAACTTCTAATTGGGCTTTATATCCTTGTGACTTGAGATGGATAGTCTCTGTAAGGGTTTACATTGGTTTTCTGGACTTTCAGGGCCAATTAGTCATATTGCCTATCTTCCCTCGAGACACTTTGGTTATGGGAGGTCGCCATGGAACATCCAAATCTCGCAGATTGTCTGGGTGAAGGCTATATTTAAGTGGTGAGTACGGTTTGACTAGCACCCTAGGGTATAAACGTCATACATACTTTTACTGGAAATCTCCAGAGTGTTGTTCGCTCGCAGGGAAGCGGCGTCCAGCGTAGCGGTACATCGGTTTGAGGAGGCATCCTGTCCGCTCGAGCATCGAGAGTCATTTCGCTCGAGCAGCTCTGAAAAGTGTCCAGATTATAGCCAGCAGGGAGCATTTATTGCATGTGTTATGCAGCTCCGCTCTCCCTGGGAGGCTGCGAGGTGAGGATTGCCGACGGGATACTTTGTGAGTTGGTCTCTCGTAGCTCATCCCAGGGCATCAGAAGGAACTACATAGGTTCGAGCGGTCTCATTCGATTCGATTGCTGTTTGCAAAAAGACTACTAGGAACCAGTACGTTTCTTTCAAAAGTGTTGACAGTCCGCTCTCGCAGCAACTGTAGGAGGGAAAGCCTACGGGCTTCGAGCGGGCCGCAGGTTCCTCCATTGTGTAGGGCATGGTGCATTACATCGAAGCATTGAGGAAAATAGCCAAGCGGCTCGGTGTTGGAACCCTTATTTCCATTATCACACGCGTGTCTGTCAGAAGAATATGCTTTGTTCATTCAAACGACACTATATGGTTGCCCAATTGCCGTCATTTCCCATGATAGGCATATGTACCATAGGACGCTAGGAGTTTATAAGACTGGCTTAATGGAGATTAAAGTACTAACACACACTAAGAACAACTAAATAAGTTATGTAACAAATTCAAACGATGTGGTCTATTGCCAAGAGGTGTATCTCGGTGATCGTGTGGGGTTATTTATGTAGTTCGCCGCGCCTCAGGAGGCAAGTAGGAGTTCGTGCCACTCCCCTTCATTTCATCTAGACTTTGAAGTGTGATCATCTACAATCCTGTCGCCGAGGGGTAATGACTTATGTAACGTGCATGTTCAATGTTAAAGTATTTTTGTTCAGAATGATGGACTTCCCACTGGGGATGAGTTCGATATAAAGTATATTCAGCATCTTCTCTAATTAATAAATGTTATCGTCGTTTGAACGAGATTGACATTAGTACCCATAATGTGTACTCACACCAGCAGGTGTCTGTATTTACACGCATATTATCGTACGGAATACCCCATATATACTAAGCTCATAGCCGGTCCACTTCTACTGGTCCGTTTGCGGAGGAGTCCCTGGTATCTCGGGGATACACAATCAGGAAACTGTCCTACTCCTAGTGTGCACAATAGTAGTGCATCAGAGCTCTAAGAACACTTCATGC
Organism: Camellia sinensis; assembly: GCF_004153795.1. Taxonomy (NCBI): domain Eukaryota; kingdom Viridiplantae; phylum Streptophyta; class Magnoliopsida; order Ericales; family Theaceae; genus Camellia; species Camellia sinensis. Next base: position 9,200 of record NW_021034313.1, read on the forward strand.
GAAAGTCAACTGTTGTGGGTCTCACCAAAGGAATTTTCCGGTGGGAATTATAGGACTCATTTAATCGCGCACTGTCTGATACATCGCTCTCGTATGAATAGATGATGTGCATTGTCACAGAGTTCACTTGATTACGAATGTTAAAAAAGCTATGCGGCTTAAAATTGCCTCTGTTGACATGGATTTTCAGGTAAACTAAAAATAGTATTGCCCAGGCGGCACTATTGTTTTGGGATCCTCGGTATTAGTGATCGAGTCTTCATTTGAGAGGAATGACCTCTTACATCTGTGGTATTTTGACTTCCTTCTGGAGGGTTTGTGAGCTCACTGTTATCATCTTTATAGGTCCAAATTTGAGCTGTCTATGGTCAGGATCGCGCAGAAAGACATCGTCTGGTGTAGTTCAGGCCTTTCAGGAAGTTGTAGCTATGCTTCAGTTTCTCCCGTGCAGACCAAAACCCCTGCTTGTTGCTCTCGGGCGAGGAGGTGCTGGTCCGGGATGAAGTGGCAAGCTCTATCTTATGGACTTGGGCTATTCGTACCAAACACATATATAGATATAATCTAGATGTTCATAATGGAGTTGATTACTGTGACGAGAGATGTGCGCTCTTGGCATGGTTCATCTTTGATAGCGCATGTCACATTATGCTACATTACGTCATTATATCAAAATGAACAATTGTTAAGTTTGATCACTACTTGATCCAGTGTAGTGACTCAGACAACAGAGGGCTAAGAGCACATGAACATGGTGAGTGAATGGCTTAATAAATATTGCTTCCACAACCCCTCGTACTAGATGTGTTATAGGGCCAATAATGCTAGTGTTGAAATAGGGCCTGGATAATCAGCGAGCCATCAGTCGCGAGACCGACACGGTCTATCTCTTCGAGTGTTTAAAATGCACTAGTGTGGGGCGTGCGGATTTGATCGTGTTCGTGACCAAAAGTGTGCAGTGTGGCCACCCCCGAATCTATAGCTTCTTGCTTACGTCTCACCTGCTCTGCCCTCTACATTTATCTTCCTTCGATACACCTATATCGATATATTCAAAATCAGGATGGGAGGGTCCTCGACAGTCTGTGTATATAAGACCACTAAATGACACAAAGACTTTCTTTAACCTCGGATACATGGACCTTTGCTTGTGAGAGAGGGAATTACTACCACTCGGTTCCCTTTCTCTCCGGCTACTCCGGACTTCGGATAGATCCTAAAGTCAACATGGGTCAAAACGCTTATCCTCTGGAAAACACGACTCGTTGTATTGAGGCTTTCCTCTTAATTCTTCATTCAGCTAGCTTCATAGCCCTCGCCACTTAGGCTGATAACAATTCGAGGCAAAGCTGAAGAATGGCAGCTAAGCCGTGCCTGGGACTATTATGCTTACTCGCTGGCAACACGACCTCCAACCCACCCATTCTCGCAATTGATCTGAATTCACAGAACTTCCCAGTGGTAACAACTAGCTTGCTACCTTCTGCAGGCGCCATATTGATCGCGCAAGGCTTGCTGGCGCTGGTCGAGGAGCCATACCGAGACTACAATCGATTAGGCATCCACTTCTTGGCTCAGGCCACAATATTGACATCTTGAACCTGTGCTAAGGAAGTACATGTCTTCGAGTCTTTGCAGAGCCACTGAATTGCATAAGCCTCACATAACACATGTATATCCTCCACCTCGGGGAGTATATCGGACTTCTGGCTCCGGTCGATTAATCTCTACGGATAGAGTAGTGGGCAAATACTTACTGGGACGTCTAAGTCGCCATATATCCGTGGCCTCACTCATATCTCGGAAACAACGACTAATACATGCCCCTATGGACTTAGGCGTTGTGAAGTCCTCAGGAATACAAACACTTAGAGGGCACCACTGCAGTAGCTTTATGCGTCCTATGTGTCACCTCAGACAAGGAGAGGTTCAAGGGCCGCCTTGACTCTCTCAAGAGTGCGCACCTGTCTTAAGTCCTGATCCTACTTTCTTGTCTCGCATCTGCTCTACGTCATGAGATTTCCGCAAACTTAGTGCTCCATCCGACTTAACTAAACAATGGGCTATTATCTTATGGGCACTCGAGAACTTTGCAAGTGATCGCGAAGTTAAAACACCCATACGTAGATTTTTATATTCAAGAACAAAACCTTCTCTCCGCGGCAACACTTACCTTTAAGGACTTCCTTACTGAGAATGCGGGGGAGACTACCATCGGGGTTCTCTAATGAATAATTGAGCGGATTAGTCTTTAATCCTATGTCTCTCGATGCACACTTTGTGGATCTAGGTGACGAGAAGGACCCAAGATACAATCTTCCCTCTGAGGCTGTCACTCCCGAAAGCACATTTCGAAGCTCGCGACTTTCTATCACCTCCATTATTGAGCCAAGGGTGGTGTCTCGGACACTCTCTTCTTTTGAATTACTTTGCTCCATGGACATTTCCAGGTGCTTCGGGCGGAGAATTGGTCCTCTTGATGTATTTAGATACCTTATATGCATCCGATCGTCCCATACATAGCCAAATTATCTCCACTTCAGATGGTATCAGCGTCATGAAAGATGTAGTCATAGCCCTTTTGGATATGTGTGACTCCAGACTATATTCTTGGCCGCTCCGAAGAAGGGACCAAGACATGATGGTGTGACACTGGGTAACACGGCTAAAGGTAGATAGAGAACAGGGACCGAGAAGGTGGTTCATGAAAAGTAGTCTTGTCTGGATCTACGGACTTAGCGGTATGGTGTGTAATGCTACAGATGTGTGATATAACTGCTGAAATTCCATCTAGATACTGACAATTAGAACAATTGAAACTTAATGTTGCATTGAAAGGTGGAGTGCCGCCAAGAGGTGAGGTGTGGGCGACCATGTGAGGAATGATAGGAAATATTATTCCCATTCAGGGGGGCGGGAAGTATTGTTAATAGATCGTTCAAGATTGTCAGTCTCCTACACAATACCTGAGTTGGTACCATTCCTTTGGGTTTCACGTGGGCAACATATATGGTGGTTAATGGTTACAAGGGGTGGCGTAGTAAGGCTGTGATCTACGTGCCTGAGGACATAATACATACCAGGTGTGTGCTTGTTCGAGGCTTATGTTCATATCATCCTCTCATATAGAATTTTCTCTTCACGGACTCTCGGATCAGGATATATACTGGCGGTATTAAATTCGAGTACTGTAGTGGTATGATCGGTTTGGAGATTCATTAGGGGGGAGACTCAACTGAGTCAATAGGATATGAGATGGTGAGATCAACTATAGGCTCGAGAGATCTAGGTCTGGGGGATCTTCTAGGATATAGTGGACCATAGCTCCAAAACCCATCGCGGACCAGGGATCGTCACCGGGGCAGGTTAGTGGCAACTTTAACAATTAGCCGTCCACTAATTGTCTGGCTTCGCGCTTGAACTTTATGTATATCTGCCTTGGAGCATCTTGCCATCACTCAGATCCACTTCAACTAAGTTGTTCAGACTGAGGCTTTAGCCCGTTCTACATGCATTGTCGGAGCACTTTAGGCTTTATTACTATGTCATCATTAGGGGTGACCCTAGCTTTCTCTTTTGATTCACGCGCGCGAAAGTCTCGGCGAGGATGATATCACAGGAAGGAATAGCACGTCAGGGCTCCGCCCTTTCATAGGAATGGAGCATGGCCCCATCTTGCTTCCTTCTCGACTTTCACACCTTCCGAGAATAGGCGAACTTTGCTGGTCGAGGCGTCATCCGGCTTACTTGATTCTGCCTCTAGCTCCTTATCAATCTTTGATATCCTCCCAATGAGGAATTTTGACGTGTAAGACGTGATGGCCTCACCGCACGGTGCTGGGATCTCTGGTTGAGCTTCTACGCATAGGACCTAAAATTTCTGGTGAAGTAGATATATAGCTTCGAGAGCAGACTCATGGAACTGGGTGTGATTGAGTTTACTTGAGGAAGTCCTTTGGTAACATACTGGTGAATAGACGCTAAATTGATCAAAACACCATCTCGTTCTTTCTACATATTACCCTTAACACACTGAAGGTGAAAACTTGACAGATTTTCAGCAAGCTGGGCTCAATCCATAAGGATGCCATGTGGGACTGAAACTGCGGTAGTCTCCTAGTCCTCGGCAACACGATAGAATTCGAATAGTTGTGCGCATTGTTTGGCCTAGGGCGCGCATGTTTCGGAGTAGAATATGGAAAACTTGGTGGCCGTGTGAATCCTTTGAAGCGAATTTAATCTTAACTGTTACGCAATCCGAGTTAGAACTGGTTCTTTATTGCCAACCGACGCAGTGATGCATAAAACCTAGACTGGGCCTTCACAATGGCTGCTTCTTCGCTAGCAGAGTTGCGACTGGACGCGTAGTCTTCTTAGGAGTAGCGCAGGTCATAATGTTGATAGAGGCCTGTACTGTTAGAAAGGCCCTTTTGAATTCAACGAGCGCAGTGAGGGAATCATAAACAGTTATACATACAAGCGGTGGTGGACGCACAAGGGCTACTTCCGGCACGGAGGTCTCGGGAGAACTCGGAATAGGCACAGCTTCTCTTTTGGCTTCTACAGGGCAGCCATAGGACCCTCCCTCAGTTGAGCAAACACCTTTCCATTTCCGTGCTATGGCTGCTGCTGTGTAGGAGAAACTTATCGATACTCAATGATGCCTTTGGTGATCATTGACGATGAAAGTGTACGGGACAGGTATTTACAGGTCCACTTCGCGACTGATTACCACTTTAGACCAGCACGGAACGGACAAATGGGTGTGCATATCAGCTGTGTCAAAGTGCCCCGGACTCTAGATTGATTAGTGACTGGGATAGAAGGTAACTCTGCCACTCCAAGCAGCTTAACAGGGAAGAGTAGCACAATAACCAGAGGACCTATAGTACCGAAAACCCTTTTGATGCAGTCAAGGTATAACGTCAAAGGCATCGGGTCTTAAATGTCATAGATGATTGCCAAATGTATGACCATCTTACATCAGCTAGTATAGTTCGATCCGTGTGTCGCCCTTGAAAGCTAGAACTTGGATGTGGAGCACATTTGCCTAGCGCATTTCCTCCAGCCAACCTATGAGATAGACGCGTACTTGCGAGCTCAAAATTTAGACTTTAACTAGGCCACTATATGCATGGACAAGGCTCGAATCAGTCTTGTGCTATGGAGAGACTATCAGAGACAGACCTCATGTAATTACAGTCTGAGGTAGACAGGATCCGTGAGTCGTTCTGTAAATCACTCTCGTGCATATCTACTTTCGTAGCGCTCCGTGGATTGTGTAGGTAGACGAACCTTAAACAAACTTACGACTTGTTATCAGTCGAGCTCTTATTTCTCCGGTCGTTGGGTTTCTGCTCAATTGAGAAAATTTTGTCGGCATTTTCCATTGAACCGATTATTACGCTTGGTCGAGGTACCTCATACATTGCTACCTCGATTGGGTCATAGAGATAGCAGGTTGATGCTCTCCCAACTGAGATGGTGATGTCATTAGGTTGGATTTTTTTTAATGCTTGCATTCCAAGGTTGGTAGCCTCGTTTTCTTCGACTTGCTTCTGTTTTCTTGGTCTTCTTCACTCTGTGAAGCTAGGGTCTATCCCTGATGCGCTCCTGCGTTGCCCTCGGTTTTCGTGAGGAGGTTAGCGGGTGGTGGGCATGGCATAATACACGGTTCCCGTCTTTTTGCGTCACACATTTCTGTCGATAAGTAGTGTACGCAGAAATTGGTTGAGAGCCAGGTGCATATAGTGGGCTGACTTTCCCATACCGCCACACTATATTGGTTATGGTGGGACGTTGTCCCGGAAGGCCATAGAAAGTATGGAGCTAGTGCATGGCCCATTCCTACCATTCATGGTCTCGTTGTAGCAGTCTCAACTCCGTATGGATAGAGAAGCAACTTCGTAGCGATACTGGCCATCGACACCTACCGTTGGACCTTCAGCAAGTTGGTGATGCGGACATTTTGAATTGAGGGTCATTAATATCAAGTCCACTGCATGTCGCAGTTATACCGGGGAAAAAATATTTTAAAAAAAATACTCATCTTTTTTACATATGTTTTTATTTTTTTGTGTGAAAATATCTTTTTAGTATTTATTTTCATCAAACTACTTCATAGTTAAAAAATAATCAAAAACAAATTTTGTTAGCTAAACTATAGAAAGTGAAGGTTTCAAACAATTATTATGAAAAATATTATCCTAAAGTTTAGAAGCTCATATCATATCTAGCAACCAACGAATTACAATAATGCTACAAACTCTCAAAAAACAAAATCCCCACAACGTCCACTCACCTGTGATTGATCTAGGAAAGAAAGGAAAAAACCAAAAAAACAAAGATACATGATTGATCCACATCATTTAGGGGTCATAAGGGTCCCCAACTTTGGGGGTTCCAAACAGTTTTTAATGAATTATAAGGTGTTAATCATTGTATACTATTGATGTATTGGAACGAATTAACTATATTAGAATTAAATTGGTTTCATGATTTAGGAGCAGTGAGAAGTTTGTCAAAAAAAAAAAGATAGATTAATTATCTAACCTAATGTTTTCGTTCCTTGAAAAAAATTCACCACATAAGTTCTTTAGTATTAAGATCAAGCAACTAAAAAATATTGTTGATAGAGTAAAATAATACTTTAAGGTTTGTTTTAGAGACTCAACCATAATATTATTCCTTTAGAAAGTTAAAATATATATTATTAAAAATAAAATACTTATAAAACGTGTTATAGGATTCCTAAATCAAATATTTCCTAAAATTTAGTATCCAACATATCTATATATATTATATAAAGAAAAGGAGATTTTTTAGTGAGAAGAGCTAAGAGATCTCTAAGTGCTCAATCTAAATTTCTTGACTTTTTAATTTTAAAAAGTAATTAATAAATCACACACTAACACTTCCTTTTTTAAGAAAATAGTGCATTTTTTATTCCTAAAATCAGTCATTCCTTACCATCAAACAAGGAAGGAGTTTTTCAATTAAGAGAAAATAATGAATAAATCACACTCAAAAAAAGAATTTTTCAATTAAAAAAATTAATAAATCACACACTCAAAAATATTTCATCATAAAATATATTATATTAAAATATTTTAAATTCTTCACCATAAAACATAAAATAATTTATATAATTAAAATTTCATAACATTTTTTTTTTCTTCTTAACATGGCCATTACTACTCAACGTATATATCACACCTCATTATTTTCATACATAGTAAACATTAATAGGGTTTCTTTAGGATTCAAACTCTCAACTCAATTTTTTTTAATTTTAAATTTTTTTAATAATGAAAATATTAAGTGTCATTGTATGTTGCATTTTAATTAGTTCAGAATTAAATTCATGGACTTTATATTAAACCCTTAAATTATGTCACCATAATTACCATTTCAAATTACTTCCTCAATTTATATTTACCATACCAAATTTATTTTCAAAATTGCTTCCCTAATTGCATTAATGCATGATTTTGATACATTCATACATACACATATGGAAAATAATTAATTCTTTAACTTAAAATTTATACATTATTGATTCTTTAACATGGTTTGGGCTTCTCTCCAGTCCTCCATCGAATTGGAGAGGTGTTACTAGGCCTTGTGGCCCACTTTTGGAACCTATTTTGATAATCTGAACCATTAATATCATAGAATTCGTTGATTATATCATCCCTGTAAAAAATCAAGTCGATCAGATAATGACCACCATGTATTTGTATCAGTTTTTTATGGGAAAAAAAAAGTGGACGGTGAGAAAATAAATGATTTATACAAAATTGATCCAAACACACGATTTTTGTTATCTGATTGACTTGATTTTTTTGTAGGGATGATTTACTCGACAAATCCTAAAATGTGAATGGCTCAAATTATCAAAACGGACCCAAAAATTGGCCCATTGAGTATTTAATCTGAATCGATAAATTATGATATAATTTACACGTACTGTTTAAATTTATTATTATCAAATATTTCCACTGATTAATTGTTAATTTTTTAGATTAAGTATAAGATTAAAGTTAAAATAAGACATAATTTAAAGCAGTTCTATCTTAGATAATTTTTTAATGTATGGGACTATTTATTTCATAGTGTTAACATAAATATAAAATCTTTTACCTAAGTTCAAATTTTTTAATAGATATGCATAAAATATGTTCTATTTCTTATTTAAAAAATAAAAATAAAATACTTATAGAAATTTATTTACCAATTTAATAAATAAATAGGTCAAATGATTCATAAGTTAGGCATAGATCAATACAATTTTTAATGATTAGGTGAAGATCACTTTGGCATAAATATACAAGTCATTTATGTGTAACCTTGACAAAAATAAATAAAATTTAATTGATTATAAATCATTTTTACTACAAATTTTAGATTATTTATTTATATGCGTTGGCATAAATATACAAATCATTTATAATATTCTTTAATTTTAAAACTATTTTTTGATTATTTATTTATACGCGTGCATAGCACTACCAATACCCGCTTTGCCGGCTCTTAATACAAAGTAAAAATAAAACTAATTAAGATTTTTTTTATTTAAAAAGTAATTATTTATTTAGTAGCTTCATAATATAAAAATTGCTAAAATTTATATGTTGTTGACACAAAACAAAATTAAAATGAATCTTCATTTGATGTTTACTGAAAGTTTTCTCTACCTCATTTTTCTAGAATTTATTTAATTTTCTCTTTTTATATTCTTATAATTCATTCTCAAATTTTAACTTGATTATTTTTTTTTTATCTTTATCTTATATTTACATAACCCACTCTCGCTCTTGATTTTTAGTTAAGTTTATTCTTTTTAAAAGATTTATCTAATTTTCTCTTTCTATAGTCGTCTTCAAATTAATTTTTTATCTTTATCTTATATTTATAGGATTTCACTGTTACTCTTCCTTTTCAATTGAGTTTATTCGATTGAGTATATTTCAAAAAAATTAATTAATTCTGCATATCTATATAAACATAGTGGAATCAGTCAAATCTATTATTTAAATACCTATCTAAATTAATATCATAATATTTAGTTAATTTTTAATATATTTAGTATTATTTTTATTTAAATACCTATCTAAATTAATATCATAATATTTAGTTAATTTTTAATATATTTAGTATTATTTTTATTTAAATACCTATCTAAATTAATATCATAATATTTAGTTAATTTTTAATATATTTAGTATTATTTTTATTTAAATACCTATCTAAATTAATATCATAATATTTAGTTAATTTTTAATATATTTAGTATTATTTTTATTTAAATACCTATCTAAATTAATATCATAATATTTAGTTAATTTTTAATATATTTAGTATTATTTTTATTTAAATACCTATCTAAATTAATATCATAATATTTAGTTAATTTTTAATATATTTTTTTTTTTTTTAATTTTAATTTTTTCTCTTTTGAGATGCAAATAACTAACAACTAAATTTTACACTTATTCAAGTTTTGTTAGCATATTCTTTTCATCTAATATGACTAATCCGCTTAATAGTCTATTTTAGGTAAGATATTGTTAATTTTAATTTTGAAATTGTTATAAGCAAATCCTTTTACAATGTTATATAAGATGGTTGATTTAGCCTTTTTGTCGCTATCCTTGTATTGATAAAGGGGTGGTTTTTGATAATTTAAATAAGTACACTTTTTGACTTTTACGAAAAAATATACAGAAAAATAGAAAGGTGACGTGACCCAAAAAAGATAAAAAGTGTGATTTGGTAGTCATATTATTTTTAAATAAATTTTTTTAAAGTTAAATAATGTAGTTGATGTTGGGCATTACTTTTAAAATGAGAGTTTTTTTTGTCCTTAGCTCTGTTTTTAATAGAATATACATATATAATTTCTTTCTTTATTAAGAAAAATGGGATTGCCATGACCTTCTCCGATGCCTACATAGTTCTGTCGTTGTTCGCACATTAAACACTACAACATATAAGAGTTTTGGATACCAAATGTTTTGGTTTCTAAAAGTGAAAATTTTGTTGCAAAAAGATATTTATGGGCCAATTTTTATCGTCATGATGATAGTCACTAAAAGGTCGTCACGAAAAAAAAAAAAGGCTTTTAGCAACAAAATTTTGAACATGCCACTAATAAATAGACTTTTAAGGATAAAATAATTTGGTCTCAAAATTGTTTATTTTTTGAGACAGAAAATTTGATTCCAAAAAGATAATAATTCATCACTAATGTATAATTTTCGTTTCTAAAAATATAATAACGACACTTTTCATAACAAAAATATTTAATCCCGAAAAAATAATTTTATCTATAAATTTTGATCTCTTTTTACAACGAAGGGTCGTGGCCAGACAACACCCTCCAGTAATAGGAGGAGAACTTAACTTGTTTTTTTATTTGACAGTATAGACAAATAATTTAAAATTCGTGACTTAATACCATAAATTTGTGGTGATTATGAATATCTCACACCAATCATTAATTGTTATCTTTTATGTTATTAGCCAAAATGTCAATAAAAATGTGATAAATCTTAGTATTTAAACCAATCACAAAGGTGGCATATGGCGATACCTACAAAAAGATATCAAAATGCACTAATGCATAGAACAGCAAAGCCACCATTAGCTCAACCTAAAATTAGATCTAACAAAATCATGACATAAAAGAACCAAACGACCCTAATCACATTCAACAGTACCAAATCAAGGATGTCTAAATTAAACCTTAACCTTCCTACCAGAAAATCAACTCCCAAATGTGTTGTTTTTTTGGACAATTACAACAAATTTGGGATTTAAAGACGAAACAAATTTGTCCCAAAATGTACATATTTTATAGCGATTCTGGTTTTCCATTCCTGTAATTGTTGTATTCTGGACTTTGGTTCCGTGGAGTTGGTGGTTGTTTATCTTGTTGTCATCCTTTAATTCCATATGTTTGAGTTTTAGGATGTGTTGGGCGTGTTTCGAACAGGTAGGTTGAGTTTTCGTCTCAAGTGTAGTTGCCCAGGTGTTTGGTGTTACGCTCGAGCGGGTCATTCTGCGCTCGAGCGGAGTTTTGGTTTCTGGTTGTCCGCTCGAGCTGGCATTCTTGTGCTCGAGCGGGATTTACACACTCCCAGTATCTCGAGTCCCTGCAAAACTTCTGCAGGTGTGTTTTTCACGCTCGAGCGGGTTTCCTACGCTCGAGCGGGTAGTGCTTTGTCTGTGAAAGTTCTGGGAGGGGGAAATCTATGCTCGAGCGGACTGGTTTTCGCGCTCGAGCGGACTGGTTTTTATTCTTGTATCTTGGAGCTTGAGTGGGCCTTCTTGCGCTCGAGCGTGTCCAGATTTTTGTGCTTGACGCTCGAGCGTTCTATTCTCTAGTCGAGCAGGAGTGTCGTATATCAGTGGGCAGCTGGGCATTTTTGAATCACTTTTTACATTCACTCTATCTCTCTCTTACTTTCTAAAAACACTTTTCAGAGCCTCTCTCTCTCTAGGATTTCCCTTCTCTCTAGGGTTTGATCTAGTTAGAGTGTTCTCCTATCCTTCGGCCTTTGTAAAAAGCGTGTTGATCGTCGAGGGCTTCGTTTTGATCCGAAAAGTTTGGAGTTTGGAGCACAGTCGAGCAGGAGTGTCGTATATCAGTGGGTAGCTGGGCATTTTTGAATCACTTTTTACATTCACTCTATCTCTCTCTTACTTTCTAAAAACACTTTTCAGAGCCTCTCTCTCTCTAGGATTTCCCTTCTCTCTAGGGTTTGATCTAGTTAGAGTGTTCTCCTATCCTTCGGCCTTTGTAAAAAGCGTGTTGATCGTCGAGGGCTTCATTTTTATCCGAAAAGTTTGGAGTTTGGAGCACTTTGGTTTTGGTCTTCTTCTCCATTTGAGCTCTAACTTCGAGGTAGGGATATCCTACTCCTCCTTATGAGCTTTGTCTTTAAATTTTAGCATTTTGATATGTTGGGGATTGTTGGGTAATTTTGAGAAAGTTTGGGTCTTTGTGTAATTTTACGAAAGATGGGGTTCTATTTATATAAGCCTATGTGCATGTTTAGCATGGAGAAATGAGATAAATTTCGGGTTATCGATAGAAATGGAACCTTAGGGTTGTTTTGTTAATTATGGGAAATGCCCTAATTACATTGATGAATTAATTTGGGAAATCAATTTTGAGAAATGAGAAGTTGAATTGGGAATGTTGAAATTGGGAACGTATGGGATTAAAGGGTGTAGTTGGATCATTTATCGCTTACCTATGGAAAATGTATTAATTTATCTATTTGATAAATTTAATTTTCTGTTTAGATATAACTGTTTTGGGCTATCGGTGGAGGATAGCCATGATTGTTGTAGAAAAGCATGATGATTAGGTGAATTGAAACTAATCAATTGAAATATGTCATTGAATATAACGATGGGGATTAACGCATTGAATATGTGCTTGAATTGATCATTGCATATGATAAAGTGTTTAAATACATTGCATCTGTATCTTGCTTGGGAGGAGATAGGGGATACTAAAACTAATCGATTGAGTATGTTATCGAGTATAACGGTTGGAATAATACATTAACTTTATGTATTGATTGATTATATATATGATCTATGTTTATATATATTGTGTGTAGGAGGAGATAGGGGATGTACTTCACGGTTTAGGGGAAGATAGGAGATGGACCTCTAAACCGGATTTTGTGTGACATTGATACAGCACTACAATGTGTATCAAGTGTGGATTATGGAAGTGCTTGAATTGATTTGATATAGCACTAAAATGTATGTCGTTATCAATTGTGAAGTATAGAAGTGTTTCTCTGTGTTATTGATACAGGACCAAAATGTGTATCCATCATGAATTTCGAAAGTGTTTTAAAGATGAGTCTTAATCTCATTAAGTTATTTGGCTTGGTTCTAAGCCTTGCTTTCAAACTCAAAGTTGAGAAAGAAATGGGAAATGAAATGTAACATAGACTTAAATGTCATGAAACTGTAACGTGTTATAAGTGGAAATATAAGTGTAGACCATCTATCGAACACTGTTATTTTAGTCATTGTTTATAGTTGGTTTATTATATTTCTATTGGGCTGTGACTCACCCTATATGGGACATCATTTT
>NW_021034317.1:0-10916 GCF_004153795.1 Camellia sinensis
GAACGTTCAAGCATGCAAGGCGAACATATGACAACATGTGAGGATAAGCAAGCATGTAACAATATGTTAGGCAACTTAATGTGGCACAAGTAAACTAGCATGCTACAACATGCAATTTACCAAATATGCAACAAGTATGTGACAACATACAAGGCAAGCATGCAACAACATGCGGGGATGGTCTTAAACCAAAATGGGCAGCTCTCGAATAAGCCCAAATCAGTGGCCAAAATGCTAAGGGATGAGGGACAAAACCACATACAAACATGCATGCTAATGGCCCATCACTTTAAGCACAAAAGGGCAACCTTTAAGCACACTTAAAAGGAATGAAAAGCATGCAAATGTGACAACATTACATGCTCTAAAATGAAGCTCGGAGTGATGCTAAATCACATAAATAAGTCAAGTATAGCATGCTTAAGACTGTAGCCTAAGACTAGTCGAGGGACTTGAACCAAAACTACACAAAACAAAGAGCATATGGCAAGTATGACCCAAAACAGTCCTAAATCATGCCAAAGTGAGCTTAAAATATGCAATGACTAAAGCCAAAACAAGCTAAAACAAATGGGCAAAATCATGAGGCATGCAAGGCCATCAAAGAGGTGTTACACTACACCTAATACAACCAAACATGGCATGATCTAAGAAACCCAAAACAAAGTTATGACATGTCAAAATCAGCCCAAAAACCTACTTAGATGGCATTCCAATGACCTAAGCATGATGGCATACACAATGACACATTCATGAGGCATAAAACACAAACCCTTTAAGACATTAAAGGAGTGATAAGTGTAAGTTTATAAGCATGAAATGTGGACTGAAATAACATTCTAAGTGATGCCAAACCACTGAAATGATCCACATAGAGCATGCTAGAGGATTCAATACCCAAAGCTGACAGCTAGATTGCATGGTGGCTATACAAAACAATGCAAGCATAACCAAAACAATGAAAAACCGAGCTTAAGCATGCTACAAGAAGGATAGAAGCTTCATGGAGTTGAGCCAAAATCATGCTAAAACCACAAGGTACAACCCGATGCATGTTAAGGCCAAATCATGGGATTATAAGACAAGTGTATGAAGCATACATGGCATGTCTAAACCAACTCAAAACAGAGGTGTAACATGGCAAAACAAAGCCTAATACATGCTGAAATGGAGATAAAACAAACTAAACACACATGCCACATGCTACCACATAAGCCATTTATGCAAGCATTAAAGACAACAAGGAGAGGGGATGACCCTCTCCCTTTTAGGACCTCAGAACCACCTCTCCACCACTAAAAATCCTCTAGATTTCACTGGCAGAGAGGTCATGCAAAGACCAAAACAATGGCCAAAAGGTATGGCCTAAAACAAGGCCTAACAAGGCCTTGGAGGGGGGAGACAACCCCAAACCTCCAAGTGACCTTAAACAAAGTTCTAAACCACAAAAAATCAGAAATTTTATCAGTTATAGTCGAAGCTTAAAACAATAAGCAAGAATGGCTAAAAGCCTAAGCAAGAAAGGGGTAACTAAAGTAAGGATGCTCACCCTTGTAGACCTTCTTTAGGAACAAGGCCCCGGCACCTTTCATTGGTCAAAACTTGTCCTGGAACCCTAACAACCACCTTTTAAGGCCTCAACAACCCAAGGATGGTGTAATGCTAGGTGCTCTAGTCCAAAAGTAAGACAAAACTCACTTTAGGGCACAAAATATAATCAAACAAGGGAGTATAGATACAAAACTATATCTAACTCTCTAACCTAATTTTTTTGAACCTAGAGGAGGGAGGGGGAGCTCCCTCTTTATAGAGGTTCAAATGCCAAGCTTCCTAAGGAAGCTAAGCAAGAGGCAAATCCCTCCATACACGTGTATGCAGGGGGTGTAATGTGGATGCCAGTTGTGATAGCTGGCATAAAATATCTTCCAAAAGCAGACAGAAAGGGGTTGGCTGGAAAATATGGCCGATTGACCAACAAAAATGGCCGGCCGACCAAAAACATTGCCGACCGACCAAAATATTTGGCCGGCAGCAAGAAAACAGGGCTGGTGGCCTCAAGCCAAGGCCGATGAGGTGTGGGGATGGCCAACAAGCCATTCCCTGCCCTCAGAAGCAAAACACAAGTGTTTGGTGCACAACCAAGCACAAAACAAACAAGTCGAGAGGTCTTGAGGCAAGGCGCGCGACTGAAACCTCCAAGAACTCAAGACGAACACGAACATGGATGATCACCTAGTGTTCAAACAGTGACATCCAAGTCTTGAGGACGGTCGAAAATGGGGTGCCTACACCAACATGTTCAACACATAGACTGCTCATTTTGAACACACAGCTCGCAACACAGTACTCTGTTTATTTTGAACATACGGATCATGCAGGACACTGCTGATTCTGAACACACAGTGTAATGACCCCAAAATGCGTATAAGAAGTCATCTTTCTTTACCTGTGAGATGATGTGTTTTAATCTAATTATATCTATTGGAATTGAAGCATTATCTACTGAGTTACGGATTTAAAATTGAAATTACCGACCTTTATGGGTTAAAAAATTAAAATTGAGTACTTAGGTATGTTAATGGGAATTTTTAGAACTATTTGAAAAAATTAATTGGAATTCTAATTTGTCTGATTCGTTAATGCACGTTTGGGTGGTTAATTTTATACTGCAAATTGAAGGCCTTAGAGGCTTCAGAAACCAGAACAAAGGACATATTCATGATCAACGTAATTTTTAGAGTCATCTGAAAAGTTTAATTGAAATTTGATTTTGTGCGATTCGTAAGGCCACGTTTGGCTCTCCCTATTGTGTTAAATTTGTGTGTGGGTATATTTATATAATGGATGCCTTATGAGTTGATGGATTCATCTCTTAGAACAAAAAATATCTTGAGAAAAGAGGGAGCCACGTGAGAGAGGGAGAGATAGAGACCTCAAAGAGAAGAAGGAAGGAAGAGCTTGAGGATAAAGAGGAAAGATGGGGAAATTGATGGAATTAAGATAGACTTCAAGAGATTGGCCCTAGGTATTTGGAATCAACTTAACCCCTTAAGATTGATCTATTACTAGTTTAAAGTAAATTCATATCTAAAATGAAGAGAAACCACCTAATTGACTTGGCGTTAGAAAATATGAGTTTAAATGAACTATTCCATGAATTAACCTTGGTTCCTTAATATGTTGGATGTGGGTCAATCTTAAGAAATTTTATAAAAAACAAGATTAAGTGAGAATCAACCATGGTAAGATATGCAAATGATTTAGCATATATTTATGAATTTGAGAAAATATCGGAAACAAATGCAGAAGAAAAACATTGAAATTATCTTGGAGATGAGATTACACTTGGTTGATTTTGAGATGAGATTCATATATAATCAACCACCAATTCCAATTTGGGCCAAATCATTGGTTATCATCATTAATCAACCTAGGGTCACGACCTAGGTTCTTAAGAGAAAACTTGGGGGGTTTCCTCTTTTCTTCGTTAAAATCTGTCAAATCAACAATTACTATAGATAATAGTGCTAAAAACATCAACATCCTTGAAAATGGACGTAGAAGCCCCTCATTTGTGAATCAAAAACAAGCAGCATTATGTTTCTAACCCGATAATCACTCAAAAGGTTCCACATAAAATGTATACCAAAACCCAAGGTCGGGTCTAACAAAATCCGTGTAGATCGTAAACTGTTTTCAAGGCAAAAGAGAAGCCACCCGTAACCTCACAAAGATGGAAGCACAATAGGAGCTAGGGTCAAGAAGGCGTCCTCTTCGAAAAATCCACACATCTAATCGGTTGGAAAAGTGTGATCTTCCTACTTCTTCCTCAGGCCTTGAGGCACCGAGTTCCTAGGTGATGGGCTTGTGTTGTGAAATGGCTGAAAATCAAAGGTTGAGGTTAGGTTTGCGGACCTAGGACAGAAAGGAAAGGAAGACGAAAAGGAAGAAATAGATGCAAGACGCCAAAATCCGTGTTTTTAAGCCGCTGCGAGACCGTAAAGACCCCGCGTCGAGCGGTCTATATCCTGCGAGCCGTACGCTTGCTATCCAGCACAGAAGGTCAGTCAAAACTTCAAATGAGGTATAGTTGACACATCCACCGTGAGATAGCGTCTAGCGAGACAATCTCAAAATCGCATAAGAATCCTTCCTGAGCAGACATAGCACGTATTCACATTTACTTTTTGAGAGCGGAATAATCTATAGCATGAGACTCTCCCAAGCAGTGGGCGAGAGAGTGAAGCGAAAGAGGAGAGAGGGACGATACACTCCTGATATGAGTACCAAGAATAGAAATATATTTAATTTATTCTCGTATTATTTTTTATTTTTTGTGAGACTTAATTCCTTCTTCCACACTCTAAGCCACGCATATTCCACTCACCCACCACACTTGCCAGAGATGCGAATGGAGCCGGTCTGAAGTAAGTGGATCCCGTACCACGCACTGCTCGCATGAGTGGTCGTCTCCACAGCAGTGCTCTATCATCTTTAATTATAGTCACCTTATGCAATCTGTCATCAACCATATTAGATGGATGCAAGCACGCACACCCAACACCTGTCGACGACAAATTCTCTAGGGTTATTTCACATTCTATATTAATCTATATCTCTCTCTGGTCTTATAACCCACCCCTCGACGATGCTCGCCGGCAAGCCACAAATATCACACTCCACTAATTTTGATGCGATTACTTATCTCACATGGCATTAAATCAAAATAATTAACTTACGTCTTCGGAGCGGGAAAAAACACCAATTCCCAGAATTATCAGTTACGCCTGCAAAATTACTGGGAAAAACCCCAAAAGGTCCGCTCGAGCGGCAACTCCCCCGCCGAGCGGAAGAAAATTATTCGGATCAGTTACAAGTAAAAGAGTCGTCAAATTCCAATAGATATAATTGATTAAACCACGTAACCCATTATTAAATAAGAATGACTTCCCATACGACATTTTGGGCAATTACGTCCACAGGTCGACACATACCCCAAAAAATCTTTGGGTGTTTCCATTGCTAGTTTGCTCTCTAGGCAAGTTCTTACTATGACGAACTGAAAAAACACTTCTTCTTAGAAAAAGATCACCACGCTCAGCAAACTTTGCAGACATAGACAAGGGGTTTGGTATAGCATGGTTTGGTGTCTCAGCTTCAATTCATTTGCCCAGATCAGTTGAACCCTTCTGTACTTTCACTATATGTTGTTCTCGGCAGGTAAGTTAAGCGCCGCCAGCCTTCCGATGTTGTGGAACTGGCTCCATAGATAGTCATGGGATAGAGTTCCAGTATGCCATCCAAGTCAGAATTACTACCGTCATGCAGTTCTAAATTCAAGAGGAAAACAACCTACGGAGGAAATACTATAAATATAAATCGGCAATCAAATAGACTTTTGTCTAGTAAATTGTCTATGAATAAGTATAAGGAATGTTTTTCTTGTATAAATATAACAGAAACAATCAAAAGAAAGGTTTTTCTGTATTAACGAGTTACTGTACCGATCTTAAATTTCAACGAAGCCGCACCACGACTTTGATGCAAGATGATTTTTAAAGTTTAGCTAAAAAAACAATATGTTGAAGCACTATGTGAGGAATCTTCCAATTGAATTAAATTGACGTATCTTTTAACATGATCAAAATTGTGGCTTGGACGCAAAAATTCCCGAACGAACCCACCGTTTGACATCCCAGAGACTATATAATCACTATATGCATTTACTAAACTACCTTTCTGATCATATGGAGGATGTATTGTATCGTATCTCGTTCTAGAGCCCATTTATTCCACTCCCATACAAACCGTAACCTGTATCTCGCTTTTATGGAGAGGTCGGGGGCCAAAGTGTCCTTGCATAATCGTAATCGTTATAAGCTGTAGAGGACATTAAGAGAACTGTATGTAGTATGCCGAAGATGCAATTGCAAGCTGAATTTTTATAACGCTTATGATTAAGCTAATGGTGAGATAATATAAATAATGAGTTGAGACAACCTTCATGCGTCGAGATGTACGTGAGGAGATACGGAGGCTGTCACATCCATTCAGAAAGAAATGAGTTAATTTTATTTGTATTTACAATTGACTCAGATCATTTATTTCACATATAATACAACAATCATGAATCCTGTTTATGATTTTTTTGATACGCTTGCTGAATTTTAATCTAACATACTAATGTGCATTAGTACAAGGTCTGCCCTTATTTGCATTAATTTGGACAAATTATTTACTTTTTTTTTAGAAGTATTCAGTAATATATACATTATACGAGTTTCTTTCGCTGATCTAAGGTTTTTAGAGATTACATACGCCTCCCGAAAAACATTAAATATTATCTCAAAATGACGCTTGGACACCAAATTTTTAAACTACACAATATCGAGGCATAGCTAAACCGTAATACAGAAATGGTTAGATTTGATATCACCAAAAATCATAATTATTGAATATGGACGCATAATCTAAACACAATCCCATATATCTGTATATATGTATTATTACTCCTGTCAACAAGATCATGACCACAGTATCGTCAAGAACTATGGGAGAAAAAGGAAAAATTAAAACGTTGTCTCTAAATCATTTTGTTTGATTTGTGCTATTATAAGAAAAGAGATTTCAAGACATATAAATAAAATTCAAAAATTATAACACATACTCAACTTTTATAAATATAATAAATCAAATATATGAGAATTAATAATATAGATCTTTACTATATTTAGTTTTTAAAAGTGTATTATTTCATACTAGAGCTTATTTCAAAAAGATTATACTTACTATCATTACATATTCTAAACTTATATTACATACATTTGGTCTATATTTTTTTATTCTTTATTCACCTTCCAATGGACATTAAATCTTTTAAATATTTATTCTTTAAATATAGCTAAAATGATTCTCTAATCACTCCCTTACACCTACACACTCATCTCATGGTAGGTAGTTACATAAATCTTTGTGGGAACGTTGATTTTTACTTATACTATAATTAATTAGGTCTAAAACTATAGGATGTTATGATATTTTCACAAATCATAACACAAAAAACATACTTATTAAGGCATTGGAGATATCGTTTCTAGATGATAACACTTTGTTGTTGTACTGGTATGCATATTCCTAACATCAATTGTTATCATAGAATTTTCAGTTATATGCAAAAGAGTCATTCACTCCACTAGACTTCTAATACCTATTTATTTTGGTCGCAATCAGATACAATAGTACGTAAATATGTTCATCCCTGACACAAGTCCAAACAACATTCTATTGGCTTCTTCCTTGTTGCAGATCTATTTTTCTGCGATAAAAATTGTGCAATCAACCTACTACATAAAACGGTTTTCTAGGCGATCAAATTAGCTAATAATATGGAGTCTATTAAATGGATTATTTTTATTGAGAGCGAAAAGGGTAATTTAGTATCACACAAAAACGAATTACGGATAACTTATCCCACAGTTCATAATTTATTCACTCTACTCAAAATACTATATTTGGAAGAGGTGGTATACATTTTCGCACACATCGAGAACATAAGTTTGGGTCTCATTCTCTTAGGATGAGCAAATTATATCTTATCGTACTCACTATATAACTGTATTGAGAGTCTAAATCTTCCTTCATTAAATTGATTATCTCGACTAAGTGGTCGATCAGAGGTCATTAAATTTTACCATCATATTAATGATGTTGTTGAGAGAGCCTAGCTTCTTATGAACTTGTAGTCGATCAGTTTTATAGAAATGAGTTCAAATTCCTAACTGTTCAAATTTCTTTCTAGAGCGGAACAACTGACTCGCTCAAGCGATTCATACAACTTCATAACGTGCGCGTGTTATATGGGTACTGGTTTCGCTCTTTTACATTTGCTAGCCAAATAAAGTTGTATCATTCGTCTATAGTTAACTCACGTAGTACATCCTCTGATAGATTTGGTGTGGTTATATCTAAACATGTCGTTATTAAATTACGATTTCCGCAAACTGGGATAGTCCAGAGTATTGAGTCCTTCTCAATGTTTCAAAAACTTCACTTACGAAGAAATCTATAATTTTTCGTGTCAATCTCAATCGTGAGGTTGTCTTTAATTATCAGAGAAGTATACATACCATTCGGACGACACTTCATCCACATTATTCGACTCAACGGTTTGTATTCACATTAATCGGTTAGGAAATTCAATTCCATCAGTATTGCGTATTTAATGGTACATATATGGTAATTCTCCCTGGATGAATCAAGGTAGTAGTGAAAGTTAATATATAGTTTCTCATAATCTCTATTTGTGTGTTTTCCCATATTTGTATCCTAGATTGGACTTATGCTCATCCAAACTTACCATATGAATATGGCGTCCATCACTGAGTTAATTAACAAATATTATACGAGAAATTGAGGTCATAGTAATAATTAACTTTTGTTGTATAAATCATGAAGTACTTATCTTGTACTTCAATTCTATATGAGTACCAGACTCAGAAAGTAATTCTCATAACACCACACTTAGATTTTTAGATCATTCGACACTTATGACATAATGACTTACATGAGAGAATATTTTTTTAAGCTCTACAAAATCCAATTAATATAGTATGATGTAAGCGTCTTGAACTTTTTGTAAAACGCGAGGTGGGCGAGGTCTAAACACTAATTGGACTCTATTTTAATACTATATATGAGATCTTATTTGTAGAAGACAGAATGCCATATAAACTTTATGTGGTTGAAGCAACTCACTATAAAGCATTACCAATCATTTTCTTCAGCTGAGCAATATCATTCTCTCAGTATCTCAAGCACCAACTCAATTTACCCAATTCCTACAAACTCAAGACTGAGCTTGTTACTTCCGCTACGTCTAATTTGGGTTAGGCACTGATAACAGTGATGTACGCATGAGAACTCCTTTCTTTTATGAGAACCGCTAAATCTCACACAAAGACTCCATGTCCACAACACTAAAAATCAATCGACTCCAATAATACCGGAATTTATTACAAATAAACACTCTAAAGAGCTATCACTCCAAAGTCATATATTCATATTAATTCGAAACAAAATATATAACATCATGCAAACATTATAATTTAATTATAACGATCATGGATAAATTACCTACTATAGATATTGAGAAAATAAATGGCAATTGTAGTTAGCGCGTATACTATCATAAAAACATGCGTAAAAGACACCTATTTTGTAATGTATCGGTCTTTTGTTTATAGTATCTGAGACATAAGTAAATCCAAGCAAAACTCTGTTGAGAAAGATTGATGGAACATAGCATTTAAATAGTTCTCAAAAACTGTACCATTCATCACTGCTTGTGATTCTTCGTTTCCATGCAACGTTCCGAGTTCTTCCTCCGGTGTGCCATTCACTCTCAGAGGCACTTTAATACGGAGTGGACTATCAGGTTTTAGTGAGATCAGGAGATGAGAATCGCGAGCCTGCCATTGAGCCAGGAAGCTTCAGACCAAACAATCATTCCTCCGTCGTTTGAATTGATTTTGTTGAGAGTTCGAGTAACTGTACTGAGATTCATCGGTCTCGAGGGGCGGAGGTCTCGAGATTGAGGCTCTGAGGCTTTGTTTGTTAGTTTCTTCACGCGTTGAAATCACTTTTTGCCAAGCAGCGAGCTTGTTGTTTGGTTAATTTTTGCAAGAATTAGGTTGTTATAATTGAGAGAAAAGTTCGGAAATAGACATTTCAACGCATAGTAGAAAACCTCATATAAAAAGGGTTTTGATCGTTGTTCTACACGTTCTTTTTTCATTGTAGGGTATTTCATTCAAAAGCTCGTTGGTCTAGATTGAATACGGAAAAGTTTCACAGATACATTCTGACCAATTTTCCCCATCAAACTACAACTTTATCAAATTTATTATGTATGCATACCTTCTCTCTCTCTCTCTCTCTCCCTCGCTATATATCAGTGAAGAAAAATCTTAATAACCAGAAATACCAATCAAACGAGGAAGAGCAAAATTGCTCGTCATAATATTACCAACATATAAAGGAGACTTAGTAACAAAACTGAGCTAACAAAGAAGTAAATACATATTGATTCGAAAGTAGAGAGAGTTAGGCCTTTTTTTTTTTTTGGGTTTTTGCTTGGAAGAGTAGAGGATGGTCTTTCTAGCTAAGCTTCATTAAAATTAAAGGCAAATAAACTATAAAATAAGAGAAAGAGAAGAGAATACTTGAAAATCGCAAGAGCAGATGAGAGAGAGGCCTTTTTTTAGTTGAAATTCACAGGTTTAGGGGCTGGTTAAACCCTAATAAAATAAATAATATATTTATATCCCAATATAATTTTGACGAGAGAGAGAGAGCAGAGAGAGTAGAGGAGAGGGAGTAACCTTGGAAATGGCAAGGGAAGTTGAGAGTTCGGAGTTTGGTCGAGATGGGAATTGATCTTCTGACGACGCGTTTCTCGCTTCTTTGTGATTCTTGGAAGCAACCAAGAGCTCGTTCCCTCTGCAGTAGTTAGTAAGTAGTAGTACTCGTTTCTGTAATTCCTGACACCACCACCCACAAAGTTCTGAACCAACTTAGTAAAAACGCGTATGTCGGCAGGTAGGGACAAAATCATTCTCTATAGATCCCAGCTAGGGCCGAAAACGAACGCAAACGGCACCGCCATTAAACCACTTTGGCACAATGTTGGGTCCGTCATCCCTTCGTCGTACGTCGGAAAAAAATCATAACAATTCGCCGAATCCCGTCATACGTTGATACACCAACGTCCACACTCCGATTTATCCGGCCAAATACCTGGTACACAGTCTGACGCTTTCCGGCAAGTTTTCGGGCTGCATATTTGTGTCGCTGGTTTCTTGGCTTATGTGGTTTGGTTGTTCTTTCGGATATTTATATGGTTGATTTTGGTAGCACTT
>NW_021034319.1:0-10302 GCF_004153795.1 Camellia sinensis
ACAGAAATTTGATCCAATGAGGTAGCTATTGATATTCGATCAACGTGATATTTTACAAGCATATAGTACTCGACGGGTTCTACGCATTGAACAGTTCGAATTATCGAAACGAAACCCATGGTGGGCCCCCATAGGCCCAACAATACCCTAGAGGGAAGCCCAATCCTTTAAATTGATTTAATCTAAATATAATGGTGGAAATAAAAATGATAAATTATGTTCATATGTAAAAATTTATACAAAAAATAGTATAAAAATGTTGTAATAGTGATATTGTTGTAAATATAAATCATGTTTATGGGTATTTTGTTTTAAAGTTAAAGGTCACCCTTAAGTTACATCACTGTGTTTGAAAATTCTGTATAAAATTTATGTTTATATATTATCACTCAATAAGAATATGTTCATATATAATTTAATGATAAAAAATTATAAAATATAGTTATGATGATAGGAAAAAAAAAATAGTAAGAAAAAATATAAGATGGTCATTTAAAAAATTTAAGATATGACACTAACAATCCAGTAGATAATTTATAATGAGATTATAAATTTTAAAAAGAAAAATATAGTTTCTCAAATGTAAAGAAAAATCTATATTAAATAAAAAAAAACTCAAGGGTGCCAGTGTAATTCACCCTTAAAACATTATCCTCCCATGTACTTTCCACTAACGAACGCACATCAAAATGCTACCTATAGCACCAATCGAGACATTCTCGAAGTCAAGGACAAAATCAACGAAAAATAAAGTCGAATGGTCTATATGTACTTGTTAGATTTTATTCTTGACAATCTTGTTTGACAAAAATTTTTTCAATTGTATTTGTTTTCGCACCTTTTATTTCAGTGAGGCTATAAGTTTATTAGATGCGAATCCAACCCAAATCGTGCCTTTGTCAATTTCCATGGATCTAAACCGAGGTTTTAATAGGATCTAGTTTTCCAGATTTTCCAATTTTGGTCGTCCCGCTCGAGCGGGGAAAGTGACGCTCGAGCGGGGATTGCAAGCTCACAACATCTCTACTTCGCCTGAAAAAGTACTGGATGGTGTGATTATCCGCTCGAGCGTGAAGCCTTTATGAATCACACAATTTTGAAGCTTCCACTCGAGCGGGAATTCCCACGCTCGAGCGGACCCCGCGAACACAGATTCTTGGATTTCTATAAGGAATTGGTTTTCTTCCAAAACTAAGATTATTTTGATTTTCTATAAGTAGTTGGTTTTCTCCCAAAACTCAGTGAACTTCTCCAGATCTTTTTTTTGGGTTCTAAGGTTTATATCTGGGGATATTTTGCTAGTTTTCTTTGATGTTTTGATTGAATATTCAACTCATGGTTTAAAGAGTATACATCAAAGGATTATTTGTTTGTTCTAAAAAAAAGATAGAGTTGTTCTTCAGTGGATTCTGAAGAATTCGAGCCTGAAACTTTGGTGGATTCCAGAGTGGCTCATCGTCAAGACAATTCCGAGGTGAAGACGGGGTTGGAAGAGGCACATAGAGGTTGGTTCAATTCAGGCGTGGATTCGCTAGGTAATTGAGAGTATACCTGTGTAATTCATTTATATCTTCTTAGTGGATTGTTTTGTGACTATTGCCTGTGATTTTTTTTTATCACAATTGGAGGTGTCCAATTGTGATTTTTTCACGTAAAATCGTTTTGTCGATTTATCTTGATTGTTTGATCGGGATTGTTATATACTGCTTAAAATTGATACATAATCACAAATCAACATGTAGGGAATTTCTAGATTTTTCAATTGGTATCAGAGCGGGTCGTTCTATTTTTTTTAAAAAAAATATTCTTTTAGAACGAGATCTTATTTGATTTGTGATAATGGATTCAATTCGTGAGGGAAATTCTATGGTTCGACCACCCCTACTTGACAGATCCAATTATTCTTTTTGGAAAGCTCGGATGAGATCGTTTTTGAAATCAATAGATGAAAAAATTTGGCAATCTGTCATGAATGGGTGGACCAAACCAACAATTACCGTTGATGGAGTAACTTTTTCCAAACCAATTGAAAAGTGGGACACAATTGATTACCAAAATAGTAGCTGGAATAGTAAAGCTATCAATTCTCTCTTTTGCGTTGTCACACCTGAAGAGTTTAGTCGTATTTGCAATTGTGAAGTCACAAAAGAGGTTTGGGATATCTTACAAACTATTCATGAGGGCACTCCTTCGATGAAACGCTCAAAACTTCAAAGGCTCACTTCTAGTTTCGAAAACCTTTCAATGAAAGATGGTGAAACCTTTGATGAATTTTATGCGAAGTTGAGTGACATTGTAAATTCCAACTTCAATTTAGGTGAAAAAATACCAGAATCCAAAGTTGTGGGAAAAATTTTGAGATCCTTGCCCATCGGTTCCAACCAAAAGTTACGGCTATTGAGGAGGCTCAAGATGTTGACAACCTCAAGCTAGATCAGTTGGTTGGAAATTTCCAAACTTATGAGGCACATAGAAATTTCAAAAAGAAACAAAAAGATATTGCTTTTAGTAGTGCTCATAGAGTTGGAGAAGATTCAGATGAGGATTATGAGATAGATTCTAAGATTACAGCTGCTTTTGTTAAACAATTTAAAAAATTCTTTTTGAAAAAGAATCCTAATCTTTTGGAATCTACTCATACTCATAAATCTAAAGGCAAAGATAAACTCAAAATTAATTCTATAACCAAGAAGGAGAAAGGAAGGATACAAGGAAACTCTGAAAGAGTCCAATGCTATGAATGCCAAGGATTTGGCCACTTTGCTTCAGAATGCCCCACTCGTCTGAAGAAGAAGAAAGCCCTCGCCATCACTTGGGATGATGAATCAATGAAGGCTGTTAGGTTTTTATTTTTGGCAACCCTGTTTGACAAAACTCTTTTAAGTTGTATTTGTTTTCGCACTTTTTATTTCAGTGAGGCTATAAGTGTTTAGATGCGAATCCAACCCGAATTGTGCCTTGCAGAGAAGTTTGTGATGTTAATACTGAGAGGATATGCAATGCCCCATGATATTATATATCCTCTACTGTCTGATATAGGAAATCTTTCATTCAAAACTAAAAGATAATCACTCTTATCTTATTTTATCTTATATCTTATCTTAATCAAATATAATATAAGTGATCCTATAATATATATAAGTTATTTTATATTTTATAATATACTATATCACATCTTTATTTTTAAGTATTATATATTTTTTTTCAAATTTTTACATTCAATTCGGATAATCAAACTGGTCCTAAGTTACGTATGCACTACTAAAAAAGAGAAGAGCACCAAAAAAAAAAAAAAAAAAACTTTTTCTCTGTGGAAAAAAAAAAAATAAAAAATGAAAGAAAAAAAAAAAAAATTTTTTTAGGAAAAAAAAAAAAAAAAAAAAAAAATCCTATAAAAATTTTCAAAATTGTTGTACGTCCTTTTAGAGCAATTCCAATCAAACTCTTTATTTTAGTAGCTAAAATATAAAAAAGATAATTCTTTATTTTACCTAATTCCTCTTTTATCTTTATACACAAATCTTTATTTTACCTATTTATAGATACAAGCCATTTAAAGAGCCATCAAAGACTCTTCAAATGTTGCTAGCATTAAAGAATTTTGTTAAAATAACTATGGTAATAGTTAACCCATTGAAGTTGTTAAAATATAATAATACTCGCTATTAGACAGGGAAAAGAGAATGGGAATTACAATAAGTAATTGACAAATGAAAAGTTTCATCTTCGGTTTTGGAACAATGACTGGAAGTTTTGAAATGATTTAATAAGTTCAATTTGTAAGACTTACGTTGTGTTCGGTTGGGGGATTTGGGAAGAGATTTAGAAAGGGAAATGGAAAAGGTGTGTGAAATTAAGTGAAATATAAGTATATTTATTCACATTTCACCTACCTTTTTCTTTTCCTTTTTCAAATTCTTTCCCAAATCCTCCAACTAAACACAGCATTATGGTAATTATTATGATCTATTGTGGTATCATTAAGTGATGTTTGGTTATGATTCATTGTGTTTTTTATAGTTATAATTGAAATTAATTTAGTTATGACATTTGTAATATCAACACCACAAAAAAGAGTATATACAGAATGACCCTAACATGATTGTTGTGGTAATTACCCGTTTGGTATCACTTATAATTTAGTTTTCATGATAAGATGCTTTTAGATTATTGTCCTAAAAAGATTTAAAATAGGTTGTAAAATTATTTGGTGAAACTTTTCATAATCTATAATAATAAAAAAATTTAAAAAAAAAATTGGTTAAATGAGTTGTCTCATAACTTTTTTGTTTCAAATAAACTAAAACACTATAAATTGTAATTTAGGAAAAATTTCACTTATTTTGAGCAAATAAGCTAAAAAAAATCAAATAAATTACAACTAATTACCAAGCCCACATACCCAAGACTAACAACCGCTACTACTAATTACATATAATCTTCATAATAGAGAAGAAATAAACTAATCATAAAAGTAGGGGTGGGCGCAGGTCGGTTGCGGCTACGAAACCTTCAATTTGCCATCCGTCCGCCAGATTGGCGGATTGGAGAAAATCAATCTGTATTTGTCTGCCAATTCGGTGGATGTGGATTTGGCGGTTTGGCGGATGGATGCGAATCGGTTTAGCGGTTTGAAATTTTATAAATTTTCAACATAATTCAACTTGTGGACTTCCTCAAAAAAAAAAAAAAAAACTTGGGCATTATTCAATTTTCAACATAATTCAATTGTGCACTTCCTAAAAAAACAGCCTGGGCAATGCAATATTCACATCTATGTGCATCTAATGGTTCCATTGGTTTTTATTGGTTCCAGTGGGCAATGCAAAAACAATCTGGGCAATTCAATTGGTTTTTATTGGTTTCAGTGGGCATAATTCAATATCACCTAAAACATTGTGCATCCAGTGGGCATAAGTCATCTAAGTTACACATAAAACATAAGGAAAACATTGTGCATCCAAGTTACAGTCATCCAAAGTTAAAAAAAAAAAACACAAGTTACAGTCATCCAAAACATTGTACGTCCAACAAACATTGTGCATCTAAACAATAGTATTACAGTTATCCAAAAAGAAACAAAAAAGTCATTCATTTCCTTGAGCCAAACCATGAGCCATCTAAACCTGTATAACAAAAAAATGAAATTATTTAATAAGGAAAACATTAAAAAATCTTAAACTTAAAACAAGTAATAATATGTTAACAACATTAACAAAGAGGAAGTATTGTACCAATGATATTAAATTTCAATAAAACTACTCTCCGGACTTGGGCTTAAACATGAATTTGATTCCGAAACAACTACACATAAAACATAATACAACAAAAACATGTGTAGTGAAGATAATGAATTTTGAATAATACAAAATAAATGAAATGGATTAAAAAAAAATCATTTTATATATTACCAGAATCATATTGTTGTTCAAATTCTTCAACATCCTCCATTGCTTGTCCAAGGCATATTGGAATGTTACTTCGAAATCAATTTTGTGTACAAACAAGAACCTCCACCATCTTGGGAGCAAGTAAATTACGAAATGGATCAAGTATACGACCTCCTGTACCAAAAGCCGACTTAGAAGCAACAGTGGAAACAGGCATTGCTAACACATCTCGGGCTATAAGTGATAATACTCTATACTTTGTTGCATTAACCTTTCACCACTCCAAGATATCAAATTGAGTATTCTTCCCATCTTTCTCAATATTACACAAGTACTTGTCCAATTCTAACGTACTCCCACTACTAGAAAATTGTTCCTCCAAAAATAAGTTAAATTGAGAGTTCACAATAGAGTGTAGGTCATTTTTATCTATCACCATATCTACTATTTCATTTACATTGAAGGCATGCACATTTGTTAAATCAAGTGTGACATAATGATCATATAATTGATTCAAACAATTTTTCACCTTGTCTAACATTTCTTTCACTTTCATCACATCTCCACCAAAAATTGTTGAAAAACAAAATTGAAAGTATGTCATTTTTTTTTCTAAGATCAAGCACAACCGCAACATACAAAAGGATGATTTTATCCCCATTTCCCCAATACTTGTAAAACTTCTCTTTCATTTTCTTTGCCATTGAAAACAAAATAGGATCATTGTCTTTGATTAATTGTCCAATCATATTTTCAATGACAAAAATTTTAGTGTAGAATGTATTTGAAGTAACAAATAAAGACTCAGAAAATCTCTTTGTTGCATTGTAGAACATTTTAAGAAATTTCAAAAACACCTTACAATTATCCCAATTCTTAAATGTAGGCATCTCTCTCCTCTCACCCACTTCATAATCCAAAAAGTGGTGTTTATAATTATAGTCCTCCTCACCAATTCTTTTAAAAGCACTCTCAAATTTTTTCGCTACCTCCCAGATAAGATATGTGAAATTCCACCGTGTTGGCACATCTAGGCACAAGAGACTCCTACTCTCAATTTTCAAACTTTTCACATACTTTTTAAAAGTGTCAAGGCAGTTTGGAGAAGACCTCACATACCTCACTGCATGCATCGCATTCACTATACGAGACTCAAGATCCTTCAATCCATCACTAACAATGAGATTTAGAATATGCGCACAACAATGCATATATAAAAATCATGGCCCAAGATAGTTTCCTTCCACAGTTTTGTGGTCCGTTTCAAGAATCTAATGGTTAGATTATTGGAACTCGCATTATCAACAGTTAAGGTAAAAAAGCCATCAATGCCCCACTCTTTTAAGAGTGCCTTAATTTTTTTACCAAGAGTTTCTCCTTTGCGGTCTTCAACTTGACAAAAATTTATGATCCTCTTTTGTAACTTCCTATCATCATCAATGAATTGTGCAATTAGACACAGAAAACACAAATTTTGTATAGAAGTCCATGTGTTTGTCGTAAAGCAAATTCTACGCCCCTTTACAATTTTCTTCATCTCTTTCATTGGTGTATTTGTCTACAATGTCCCTAGCAACAGTATATTGAGTTGGGATCTTGAACTTGGGTTGCATGACATTACAAAACCTCTTAAAACCAACCCCATCCACAAATCTAAAGGGCAATTCATCAATTACTATCATCTCGGCAAGATAGCTCCCTAGCAACTTCTATAGAAAATGATGTAGCCACAACATCAACAACACTCTCCCTACCAACTTCTCTAGGTGGAAATCCTAATGTTTGTCGCCTATGAGTATCCCTATACAGATACTTTGTACAATTTTTCAAATGACTTAACAAATTACTTGTTCCATGACACTTAGAGTCTGCCATATATTCTTTTCTACAATACTTGCATATAGCCCTATCTTTCCCATCAACACCCTTAATCTTTTCAAAATGATCCCAAGCCTTTGATGTTGTTCTCCTACTACTACTAGTTTTGGCCAAGGCTAGTCTAGGGTGGGAAGCATTAGGTTGGGTAGAGGGGTCAATAGAAAATGATTTGGGCTCAACATTAAGACTCACAAAAAATGTTTCTTTGCTTGGAGGATCCATGACCAAAAGATTATCAAATATACTGTCAAAAACTAATAAAAAAATCATTCAAAATATGATTTTCAAATCCATGCTCTATTTTTCCCTATCATTTCAAACAAGATGACATACCCTATGTGCATAAGCTTTGATTCCAAATAATACATGAACAACTGAATCAGTTTATCATATATGAATTCATAAATCTATTTAGCAGTAAATCATATATGAATTCATAAACACCAAATTGCTCAAATTAGTTTATCAACTAAATCAATTTAGCAGCATATAATACATGAACAACCAAATTGGTAAATCAATTTAGTAGCATATCATATATGAATTCATGAACACCAAATTGCTCAAATTAGGGGTCAGTTCCTAAATCAATTTATAAACCATTTCTAAATCAATTTATAAAAAGTTCCTAAATTAGTTTTTAAACAGTTCCAAAACCAAATTGCTCAAATCAATTTATAAACACCAAATTGCTCAACATTAGCATATTAGTTCCTAAATTAGTTTATCTTTCAATTTATCAATTTATAAACACCAAATTGCTCCAATCATTCTCAAATGCAGGTCTTCATCTCTCTAAGAAATATGAACAGTTACCTTGTGAGTGTCTTCAACAACCCAAAAGAAACAGACCCCAAACGGTTGAACCACCAAATGAGAAATTGAAGATCCAAGAATTCAGAACCTTTTCAAGTACCCAAATCAAATTCTTGCAAATTCCAAGCATATCATCAAAAGCAGAAACCCATAAATGCTAAGAAAAGAAAAATCAACGTAGAAATGCTAAAAGTCAACTATGTGCAAATTCTCTATCAAATCTCTACCAGTAGATATCTATCTAAGAAAAAAAAATCCCTACCAACCCAAAAATGAGAAAAATCCACCATGTGCAAATTATCATCAAAACTGGAAAAAAAAGGGTTTGTGAGTAATCTTGACCGACCAAAAAGGAAGAGACCCAGAAGAAGAGGAAACGCTAGAAAGTGAAAGTGTGAGTATGAGACAGAGAGAGAGAGAGAGAGAGAGAGAGAGAGAGGAGATTTCTTTAGTATGTATGATATTGGAAGAGAAGAAGAGCAAAACACAAGAGAAGAAGAGGAAAGAAGAAATGTAAAAGAGGTTAGATATTTGTTTATACTATATATATATAAAAGTGACCAAATAGGATTTTTCTTTCAACTTTTGGGTTCTTGCCGTGAGAAAAGAAAGAAAATGGGTTCGAAGTTAGTTTTTCTTGGGTTTGATCTAGTGTAAGTCATTTTTGACCCCTAGTGCTTTGGATCAAAACGTAGAGGGCGGAAAAGGCGTCGTTTGGCTCCGAACAGATTTAATTTTTGTTGCCAAAAAATTTGAAAGCTTCTTGGCTTGAGGTAGGGATTTTTCTAACACTTTTTTATGCACTTTTACTTGATTATATGAAGCTTAGAGTTGTATATAATTTAATTAGAATGTTTGGAAAATTTGTGATTTATTTGCTTAAAAGAAAAAATTTGAGAAAAATAAAGAGTTGATGCCCAAATTGTGAAGGTGTAAAGTTGAAATATGTTTGTAAGGTTATGAAAGAGCTATGTTTTAAATTTGAACAAAAAGGACTTCGACTTGATAGGTTTTGAAATTTTTACCGATTTGCGACCAAAAGAGCATTTTTAAAGAAAACAAAGGGATTACATTTAACTTTTGGGGTTTTTGATCAAAATAGGATGTCATAGTTGAATAATGCTTGGAGAATGAGTTTGGAAAGAAAATGGTGTTTTCTTGGGCATTAACGATATTATTTTGCTTAATGTATCTGTTGTAATAAAACCAACACGGTTAGAAATGGACCTTGAGAGGTTACCGGACGTGATTGTGATATGAAAACTAGTGTAGTTGTTCATATTTGATGAGATGTGGAATGGATTGTATTTATCGAAATTGTTGGAACTTAATTGTTTAAATATCTATTTAGAAATATCTGTTTTGGGCCATTGGTGAAAGATAGCCACGATTGTTATAGAAATGCATGAGACTTAGGTAAATTGAACCACATTCCTCATTTGTTGCATTGGACATTGCATTACATTCATTTCATTGGAAATGTATCTTTTTTTTTTTTTTGTTGAGAAATGTCTGGAAATGTATTTGTTTGCGAAAAAATGAATACTTTATTAAATTTCTTTTAATAAACGGTTTTTAATTCTTCCGATATCCGATCAACTTGATTTTTTATAGATATAATATACATGCCAAATTTTAAAATGTGAATGATTCGAATCATCAAAATTGAGCCCAAAAGTGGGCCCAATGACCTACCAAATAGGAAGCTAAGGAGAGGATCCAGAGAAAGGATCCTTGCTCGTAAACAAGACCTTAACCCATGTGCCTACCCTCTTAGCACTATTAAATAGGAACAACAACTATATATAAATATAGTTTAAAGTACAAACCAGCACACAATATTGAAAACAACCCATTGTTCTTCAAAAGATTTCAAAAAAAAAAAAATCGAACCTAAGTGGGGAGGTGTTAGGCTAAGAGTTGGTGTGCAAAGGGGCCAAGAACCAAGCAATTTGGAGCTTAAAGTAGAGAGATATAGGAAGATATGTATGTCTCTTGCCTTAGCAATATTCTTCAACCCTTGCTAATGAGGGAGAGGCTCCCTCTTATAGAAGAACAAAGGGGGTTCAAGCTTCTCCAAGAAGCTAGAGCAAAAGGTTCAAGCTTCTTGGAGAAGCTAGAGCAAAAGGTGTAAGCTTCTCTTGGAAGCTTAGAAGGGTTCAAGCTTCTTGAGGAAGCTAGAGCAAAGGGGTCAAGCTTCCTCAAGAAGCTAAAACAA
>NW_021034321.1:0-14024 GCF_004153795.1 Camellia sinensis
ATTCGGAATGAATTAATTTTGAATCATCATGTTGGATTAGTGAACTTAAGCCTAGCTAATTAGATGCCACTACCAAGCCTATATAAGGCTTATTTTATCAAACGCACAAGTTATACACTCTCATCCCTTTCATATTTGGCTCATAAACGTTGAGAGAGAGAGAGAAGAGAGATAAGGACTTAGGAAATTAAGTTCAAAACACTTGGATGTTGTTAGAAACTTTGGAAAGGAGAGTTGCTTTAGGACTCAACAATTATCTAACATAGGCTCAAATAGACATCTAAGGTATGAAAATTCAAGCTTCCTAACTTTGAAATTTTAGTTGGTTAATGCATGGAATTTTCAAGTTGAGATAGGTGAATTAACTGGAGGAATTAAGCCTTAGAATTGGAGAAATAACTCAAACCATGATCATACATATTTCATAGCATCTTGAAGTTGTTCCCAAGAAATTCCTCATTCACATTACTTAGATTCCCTTAGTTTTGGGAAATTCATCTAGTTTCATGTCTTTTTTGTGTTATTAGATCATGTTTTGGAAAGTTTTTGAAGTCAAGGCAATAACATGCTGTTATGTTTTCTAAGAATTGAGTTTTGTTTCACAATTTGCTTTGATTTTGCGAAATGATATAGAATTCCAATTGTTTTCCAAGTTCACATATGATTCCTCAAGTGTTTGGCCCAAAAAGATGAGTTTTGGAGCATTTGATTGAGTTTGGAAGCTTGGAGCGTAAATCTTGGGAAATTTCTAAAATTCGACCTCTCCACTCCAAGCGTCAGATCTGCGCGTCGAAGCGGGCCACCTTTGTTTTTTCATCTCCGCTCGATACGACCAAATGTGGCTGAGGCGTTAAAATGCATGCTCCTTAGAAAGATTACATGTTTTGCAACCGCTTGAGCGACAGAGTACGCTCCGGCGAGGACCTGGTCTCACGCTCAAGCGACCGTTCAAGCGGTCCATTCAAGCGTTAAAATCACACAACTATTTACTTTACCAATCGCTCAAGCGAAAGGAAGGTGCGCTGAGCGACCAACTCACATTTTGCAAGTTGCGCTCAAGCAGGACCCCTGTTTTCAGCAAAGCTTTTGTTTAAATGTGTTCAGTGCATTTTAGCATCCTCATTGCATTCTAGCATTCCCCCTAGGCCAAGATTAAGACATAATAATGAGGATAAGAAGTAAAAACATGCCAAGAGATGTGGAAATTTGATCACAAATAGAGGATTGTGTGGATGAATGGGAGAAATTGAGATTTTTCAACGCATTAATTATTAGAAATATATGCATTGCCAATTGATTTAATTATTATCACATTTCAAAATTGGCATTGTGGAGATATTAAATGGAAACCCTTATTATGCATGGGCATTTGCATTGTCATTCCATTTGTCATTGATACAAATTGGATTCAATATTGCCTTGGAAAAAAAAGTATTGTTTGAAAAAAGGAAAATTGTTTTGTGAAATAAGAATCATATTGATTTTTTTGGCGGGGGTAAATACGTTGATAGTCCGCTACGGGGGTGTAGTTTGATATTGGTTAAGTTGGCCAAAGTGTCTATGGTGAAAAACTTTGAAAAACGCTCGTGAGGTTAGTACCACGTGCCTTTCCATAGTACTGGAAGTGAGGATTGGTAGTGCATGTTATGCCTACTGCAAACACCAACTTAGGGATTACCTGAGTCGATCTTACTACCCCCTGAATTACATTGAAAATTATTGTGAATTTTAAATTCTCAAGATTGCATTGTGCACCAAAAGTTTCAAATGATAAAGATTTTGTTTGCTTGAACAGGCATGCATATGAATCAATCCTATGAGATGGTATAAATGTATATTACTTTGTTTTGAGATTTTCCTACTAAAGCTTTGTGCTCACGCCTTGTGGCGATTTTGCTGCCCGGAAAGGATATGGTGGTCTCGCTGAGTTAGAGGTGTGGGATATGTTTTGAGAGGACAATTCTCTTCTTTTTTTTTTTGTTGTAATTATTTTTGATAAGCTAGGGTTTTATATGTATGGGTTTGAAAATCACTTTTTGTATAACCGGACTTAAGCCTTGAAATTTGTACCCCTGAGGGCATTATTTGTACTTGACTTGTTATGCCACATGCTATAGATTCATATATTAGTGATGTTGAATGTATATTTCATGTAGAATACCTTTTGTAAATCTCTTAATGATCAATAAAATATAAATGTTTGGAGATTTGTAGATGATGTTGACATTGAAAACTTATGTTTACATTTAACAATGGGAGTTGATGAATCTTTATTGTGTAAAATTGTGGGCGCGTGACAATTTTTTTTCTCACCATGTGATTTAAAATAGAGTGTAAAAAAACACAATTAAATTAAAAATACAATCACCGTGTAATTAAAACGGGAGTGGAAAAAATCACAATTCACATTTTTACTCATAATAAAAATAAATAAATGAAAAAAAAAAGGAACTATTACTTACATGTTGTTGAATTGAATATTGTGAAGATTGTGTTGAATTGAGATTGTGGCTGTGGAGGTGTTAAGCTGTGGAGGTAAATAAAAATAATAATGTGTGGCAGTATGGGGATGTGTCAATTGAAATAAGAATGTACGGGTAAGGTTTAGGGTTTTTAAATTTAAAAAAAAAAAAAAAAAAGGTCCAAAATTGAGTGTTGGGCAAGAGATTTTCTTTTTAAATCATAAAATTAAAAATTAAGATTGAGATATTATAACTCCTTATAAGACTTGTGGGTTAAAAATCACCATTTTCCTTATATAATACATAGATATATTTCCATATATATATTCTCTGCATTTGGGAGAAGAAAAACAGAGCACATGACCTTTCTGGTTGCATGTGAAATGTTTTGTGGTCCACAATTATCTTAGCTGTACAATTATTCTAATGGAATTCCAATCAAATATAATATTAATAATAATAAGTTCATGAATTTCATGGTATTTCACATTTTGTTGAAGTGAGTTAATCAAACATTTTAATAATATCACATTTCAGAACAAAATGATAAATTATGCCAAGTAAAAAAAAATGTACTCTTAACATTCATATTCAATGTTTTTTTTTTTTTTTACCCCTTTTTAAAAAAAAAAAATAAAAAAATAAAAAAGAAGAAAAAATCCTTTCTCTCCCCCCTCTCTCTCTCTCTCTCTAAGAAACCCTATTCCTGCTCTCTCTCTCTCTCTCTAAGAAATTTTAAACGTTGTGTTTGGTTTGTGTTTGTAGAGTAGTTTTTGAAATAAAAAGTACTAAAAGTTGTTTGGTTTGCCTTTTTCCATAAATGGTTTTGAAAAATTATTTTGAGGAGAGAGTTTTAAAAAAGTGATTGATTTGATGTGTATGAGAGAGAGTGATTTTGGAAAGTAAGTAACCAAAACAAAATTTTGAGATTTTTTTTGAAAAATTTTGTTTCGTTTGATTACTCTTAAAAATTTGTTTGTAGAGAATTTTTCTCAAAAATTTTTCTGAGAAACAAACCAAACAAGGCCTTTATCTTTCTCTGCTCTTTAGGGGGAGAGGGTGGTGCCTTTAACTTTCCTCCCCCCTCCGTTTCTTGTCATGCAGTTTCTATCACCATGTTAGCCACTACTGCTCTTCTTGTCTCCATCGTCTTGCTATCAAAAAAGCTTTTAGATCTAGTCTCAGATCTAATTCATGTCCAAGATCCAATATTGTTAAACGCGTTGTTATATGCTAGGTAATCAACTCAGATCTAGAATGTTTTATTTTCTAACGTAGATTGGAAATTAAGTTACCAAAGCTATCGGTTACGATGATGAATGAATTGTAAAAGTGATTGATATTGTTTGTTTGGTGATAATCGTTTTTGTTTTATTTTTTTTGTGTTGCAATAATATCTCTCTATGTAGAGGTGTCCTCCTTTCATGGAGGTGTTCTCCTCTTTGCATGGAGGTTTTTTTTTTTCCTATGTGGAGACTCGTATCATGCTTACGTGGAGATTCTCTTTATTCCTTTTGAGATCTATTTTATACTTAGATACACTTTATTAGACGATTTATTGTCGGTTGTATAATATATTAAATCTTATACTTTCTCATCTAAAAATTAAAAAAAAAATCATATCCTAACCGATGTTTGTTAATGTTATGACAAAACAAACGAAAGCAAGAAAGTAAAATAAGAAATCACACAAAAACAAGAAAATATATGTGGTTCGACTATAAACTTACGTTCACGGGCATTTCTTTTTTCATTTGTTTTTCTGCAATATTTTATTATCCTAATAATATATTACTTTTTACCGATTAAAAAAAAAAAATGAACCAATGTTTGTTAATGGACAAAGCTGAAGTGTTTGTTAGACATGTCACCAAAGTCAATTTACTCTGGAATATGAATTTTAACAAGATCAATTTATTCAGGAATATGAATGTTATGAATACAATTTTCTTTTGTTGTTGGAATTCCATTAACTTAAGTCTGTTTTCTCTGCGACAAATGTAGAGAATATATATGGGGGAAATTACGTATCAGTAAGTCTACCAGAAAATTATTATAAAATTATGAAAATAATTATATTGTTAATTATTAATATGTATAAATTTTCTCATTTTTTTTATAATTTTTGTTAAAATATTGCACTGAATTAAAATTCCCTGGTATATGTATATAAGCTTTCTATAGTGCATGACAGTAAATGTGTGGTCTAGGTGGAAAAGAGATGTGAATTTATGATTTTACCCTTCCAACAATATCAATTGATAGTTATGTTGTGTTTGGTTGGAAGATTTGAGAAGGAATTTGAAAAAAAAAAAAAAAGAAAAAGATGTGTAAAATTTGGTGAAATATATGTATATTTTATTCACATTTCATCTACATTTTTCCTTTCCCTTTTCAAATTCTTTCTCAAATCCTCCAATCAAACACAACATTAGGTGGGGCGTTTTCGGTTTGATCCTCTAATGATGGTTAAACATTAGACTCAATTGGAATTTGACTGGAAGCCTAAGGAGTTAATTATCACAATTAAAAAGTTAAGAGATAAAGCAAGATAAAGTGCTAAGATGTTAAGACGTGTTTTGGCAACACACTAAAAAAGCCAAAAGCTAACTTTTAACTCATTTTGGATTACATCACCTCTTATATGAAACAGTGAAAAAGTCAAAAAAATCAAAAAGCCTGCTTTTAACTATCTTTTCAAAACACCCTTAAATATAATTTGCCATTTTTAAAAACATTCCTTATTTTCTTAAGAAAGCTTCTTTTAGCCTTTGTGGCTTGTCTCACGCAAAAAATAAAAAAATAAAAGTGCGAGTGATTATTTGATGATCTTTAAATATTGCTCCACACCACTTATCACTTAACACTTATCAAGCTGTTTAACTAATAAATATCAAGTTGAGGCACCATATAGATTTATCCTAAGAGCACCACATAATTTTTCAAAAAATAGAGAATTTAAATTAATTGCCTTATGTAGGTGTGGTGGCGAATTTAAGAGGATCGTCTCCCTTCCATACTTCACCTACCTCTCTTGTAGGTAGGGATGAAATCAAAAATTTTGGTTGAGGGTGGTGGTGTGAAAAAAAAAAAATGGTACATAACTAATCAAAGATAATTTGTTACATCAAATCTTTAAAAAAATAAATAAATAAATAAATAAAAGGGCATTTTTTACATGAGCTAAGTGTTGCGAGAATTATATTTCATAATAAAAAATTTATATGAAACTAGAAAGTTATTTTTTCATTTTTTTCTAAAATTTTGAACTATAAATTAGAATTTAGTATATAATCGATTAGACTATCTGTTAAATAATTTTATCAGTTGACATAATCTAATAAATAGAGAGGTAAATTATAGGCGCTCGGCCTGTAAATCGAAATTTGAATTTTGTTTGTCTAAAAATTCAAACTTTAAAATATTTTGTCTTTAAAGATATGCTTAGACGAAATAACCAAAATACCCATATTTCTTTTACCTAAAAATCCACGCGCCTTTTTATTTGTTGAGAACCACGCCTCTATTTGTTCAATAGTAATGATAGATATCCTCACAAAACACAATCCTCACAACCTACAAAATAATTTGAACTATTCATATTACTGTCAGACACAATTCTTAAAAAAATTTAAACACATGAATAATCAATACGTTAGTAAGAGTCATCGAATCTCCTTTATGGATTCCCAAACATTTTCCTTGCTCAAAATCACTTTGTATTCCACGTCTCGTCCTTTTTCTCTCTCTACTAGTTCACCCTACCCATACTGAAATTTCTCTCCCTCTCTCTCTCTCTCTCTCTAATGGCAGTGGCATCTATGAACTCAAATCCACTGTCGTCCTGTTGTTGTTGTCACCGCCATTGTCTTGATCTGTAGTCTCTGATCATCAATACTTCGTCTGCGTTGCCTCGACTATCATCCTTCTGTTCAATCGATGAGATGATTCGTCAAGAATTTGTAATCGGAAAAAGTGCACCAAAGAGGACGAAGGGTTGATCGGAGAGGTGGAAAATGTAGAGGAAAAGTCAAGTAGTGAGGAAGTAGACGAAGACGATGAGAGAGAGAGAGAGAGAGAGGGAGAGAGCTAAGACGAAGGCGATTGTGGAAGTAAGATAGGTTTTTGTGAATGCGAGAGGTAGCGTCAGAGGAAGAGAGTTAGGGTAAGCTAGGGAGGAGTGGTCGACGAGCTCTGACCAAGGGCGACGTCGGGAGATATACGTGGCAGACGAAGGTAGAAAGACGGAAGATGAAGGAGTGAAAGGTTGGGGTGTCGATGGGTGGCTGAAATTGAGCGGTGGTAGAGAAGGTGGTGCTTGATTGGTTACGAGAGATTGGGAGGGTGGATAGTGAAGCCATGGATGTGGTGATGGTGATGGTGGTAGTGGAGAGATCTCCATCTCCATCTCCATCTCCGTCTCCGTCTCCGTCTCCATCATGTCATGATCTTCATCTTCTTTGTCGGAAAACAATTTGAACAGATCACTTCCTATTCTCTTCCTCTATATATATATACACATATATGTATGTAAAAAAATGAACAGATAAAAAAATTTGAACACATCAGTCTCTCTCTCCTCTCTATATATATTTGTGTGTATGTATATTACAATTTAAACAGATAAAAAAAATTAAACAAATAGTGAAAAAATATACATAATGAGAAGTAATTATAATTCAGTCAAATTTATAAGTTTATTATAATTTTTTTCAAACTTAATGAGAGGTTAGTGTAATTTTTCTAAATTAAAAATATGCCTACCTTTTTATTTTTTTAAAAAAAAAACAAATAAAAGTTATCTTGTACAAATAAAATAGATTCAATAAAATTAATGCTATTAACTAAGTTATAAAACAGTTGGAGATCATTATATTATACATTGTAAAATCTGGATGAAGTAACAAATTAATAAGTAATTCTCATAAAATTATGGGAACATTCCATTACATATTTTATAAATATATACATAAACTATAGATGTATTATTCTAGGTGCTCGTTTGGCATGTAAGAGTGGAGAGGTTTTTTTAGCTATTTTAGTTATATAAAAACAAAATAGGTCAAAAACTAATAAGATAAAATGTCACATTCAAACCATAATTATTTTGGTAGCATTTGGTAGAGTTATAGAATTATGATTTGATAATAGAGTTGTATTTTGAGTTTGTGAGTTTTGAAATTACGATTTTAGTGTGAAAATTTTGTTTGATTATGAGTTTTAAAAAGAATTTTGAAAAGAGTTTGAAATTTTTGATGTGATATATGATATTTGATTCAAAAACTTAAAACTCATAACCAAACCCACAATCAAAAAATCTATTCAAAGCTCATAAAAAAAAAATTAAAAATCCAAAAATATTTTTTGTTTAAAATATAAAAATAATAAGTGCCAAAAAATTAAAACACGAATCAGTGTGTTTGGTTTGAATTTTCTAGATTAAGTTTTTTTTAAATTGAGTTTTTTAGTTTTCGTGTTTTTTCCGTTTTTAGTGAATATTTTTAAAATTTTAAACATTTTTTTTTATTTTTTTATATGCACCTTAATTAGATGTATCTAAAAAGTAAAAAAATTATAAAAAAATATTTTAAAAAATTAATAAATACATAAATGTACTGAATTCTTGTATTTTTTTTATATTTTTTGTATTTAGTGAATTTTTAAAATATTTTTTTACAATTTTTTTACTTTTTAAGTATATTTATGTTAGGTGTGTCTAAAAAGTAAAAAAGTTGCTTAAAATAATAAAAAAATTCAGTAAAAACAAAAAAATACGGAAAATAAAAAAGTAGAATTTTCTGAAAAGTATTTTTTAAAAAATAAAACCAAGCAAACTGAATATTATTCCAGTCAACCGGCTAGACGACTAGCCAGCCGTCCGAGGAGACGTGCAAGAGAATGGCCCGGTAGACGTGTTTTCAACAATGGATGTGGAATCAATTTTTGAAAGGCTTCACCAAACACTACACTCAAATTAATGGGTGGAACTAAGATTCCAAACCTCTACTAAAAGGCAAAAAAATCAAAAAAAGGTTTCTTCTTTCATAATTATTTCATTTCTATCATTACGTAGATTTGGATGGGAGCCCACAAAGGTAGAAAAGAATAGGAAGAAATAAAAGTATGGAAGAAAGTTGATCTCATAAACCGCACAGTAGGTGTGAGACATATTGCGAGTTGCTATAAATAATATGTCCAGTTTCCGACTCAAGCTCAATATATAAATAAAGAGAAATGATTTCAGATATTGATGCTGTGATCTCAAATGGCTCAAAATCGAGATCATCAACGCAAGCGATCAGAACGAGGTTTTTGGAAACAATCTTGATAACTTCTTTCTTATTCGCCGCAATTCTCTTAGTCATTCCTTACCAATACAAAAATGGCTACCCTGTTCCCACCGTGATATTCAACGGCATCCCCTCTTCCGGTTTTCATGCATTTGTTGTATCGCTCGTGTATGCCTTCACCGGCGCCCTCACCGCTTTGTTAATTCATGACACCGCCGCCGCCTCATTTCTTGCCAGATTTTGTGAGCTTGTTTCAATCCTTTGTATGACATCGGCTCTGTCTTTGTTGGTTTGGTCCCTCTTCACTCTCAGTTTTCCAAAGCCATGTATGCGATTGGGAAGAATTTAAGAGGTGAGAGTTTACTTTCTCTTTTTGCTATACTTTTTGACATTTTTTCAATTGACTCAAATTTGATCTGAATTTATAATTTTGTGTCAATTAATTTGTTTATTTATTTTTATTTTTTTTTGCAATTATTTTTTTAGGAACTCCTCGCCCAAAACAGAAGTCGAAAATATAGTTACATATCAATTAATACAATACGTAAGGGTTTATATTTGCAACCATTGCGGCTCGTCCTTCCCTTCCCTTTGCAACTTCTACTTCTACCATCTTGTTTATGAGGTTTGTTTGTTTGTTTGTTTGTTTTTTTTTTTTTCAAATTTTTGGATTAAGAGTTTGCAATCAATGCCTTGCCAAATTAGAAACGTTT
Organism: Camellia sinensis; assembly: GCF_004153795.1. Classification (NCBI taxonomy): domain Eukaryota; kingdom Viridiplantae; phylum Streptophyta; class Magnoliopsida; order Ericales; family Theaceae; genus Camellia; species Camellia sinensis. The sequence goes on from NW_021034321.1 coordinate 9,466, forward strand.
GTCATTTGTTGGTGATATGTTGTCATCATTATACGTAATGTATATGTACATCCTTGTGGCTAGTTTGTTTGAGTGAGTGATTATTAGTGTGGTAGTATTAAGTTAATTGATATTAAATTTATGGAATTACTTAGAAATCTTTATTATATAGGAGGTGTCTTTTGTTTTGTAAATTGAGGAACAAAATAGTTTTTTCACCTCCAATCTTATTGGATTAGATTTCAATATCACCTCTCTTAAGGGATCACGAATTTCCTCTTTCAAGGAGTTTCATAATCCCGTCAAACTCTTAATTCTATAACAAATTTTCAAAACAAACATAGCCTAAGAGTTGTATGTGGAGTTCTTTAAATAAATAATTCTTCTTCCTTTTCTTCTTCTCCTTCTTCTTCTTCTTGTATTATAAAATGCTTCTTTATCATGAAAACCATTAATTAATAAAATTTATTGAACAGAGTACAGAGATCTGGTGATTAACTGTGCAAGTCCCATAATTAAAATCATTTCAATTTCTTCGCGTTGTGTTCTTGTAAGAAGATGCAAAAATTCTTTATGGACTTCATTTTCTTCTTTTTCTTTTAGTTTTTCTTTTCATTCTTCTTCTTTTTCTTTAGTTGTGATATAATAAGTTGAATGAATTGAGGGGTACGAAAATGAAAGAAAGAGAGAGGTTAAGGAAAGGGAGAGATCATTCTTTTACAAGTCTGGGTAAATAAAAATTGTAACTACAATCATTTTGAGTGTGTTCCACATCTTACAAATCTTAAATCTACTTTAAATATTTTAGGTAAATTAAATTAAATTTCCTTAAACTATAATTTATTTCCATTTTGTTCTCACGTATTTCAAAACTCAATAGTTTAAAATATTATCTTGTTGCACTCAACACTTTCCATTAAGATTTTGTTAGAAAATTAAAAGAAATCATATCATTAGTGAAGTACATGACATACTTATTAATTTCATAGAACAATTATGCACTTATCAGGTGATCTCATTTGCACGTCACCTTCTTTATTTTAGTGGCAAAATACAAACGGGCTCACCAGATAAGAACATTATTGTTCTAAAAATTTAGTAAGTATTTCATATGGTTTACACATGACTTAATTTTATGTAAATCCCTAATAGAACTCTAATGGAAGAGATTAATTGTAATAAGGTAATATTTCAAGATGAATAATTGTTGAGTTTTGAAAGTAAGAAAGCAAAGTGTGAATGAATCACTCTTTAAGGAGATTTATTGTAATTTATCCAATATTTTATTTCGGAGATAACTTTCCATACAAAATTTGTGGTAGATAGCACAGTCCTTCGACAAACTAAGCCTAGTCTAATTGGTGCAATGACTTTTCTAAAAATTTAGTCCCTAAGGAGAGAGATCGTGGGTTCAAATCTCCCTAAGGAGAGTTGAATTAAGGGGTCAAGCACATGACCCTTTTACAAAGGATGAAGAGCAGTGGCAGAGCCACATGGGGACTAGGGGGGTCACGTGCCCCTCTTGGATTTTTTTTTTTTTTTTTTACATATGTATATAAATAAAATTTTAAATAAAAATAATATTTAGAATAAAATATCAAGGGTATTTTTAAATTTATGAAAACAATAGTGATTGTTTTATTGAAAATGAAGTGACTACGACAAATTATATTTTTATGTATAAAAATTTTGTAAAAAAATCTCAATATAAAAGTAATATCTATCATTATTAATATGCAAATGTAATTAATCTCACTATATATATGTAAAAATTACTAGAGTGTTAGTTATATTTGCATATGGAGTTCACTCTTCATATGTTACTTTATTATTAGTTGGTGATATCATATGTCAATAATGACGTAATATCACTATTATATAAAATTTTTACTCAAATTTTGTAAAAAATTGATTTATCTTACCATTATATAATTAAATTTACGACTTAAATATATGACTTTTTTGCATTGTCCATGATACACTGGTTACACGCAATACCTTCTTTTCGATTTTACTTGAAATTAATTTTAGAATTTTATGTGAAATACTTTTGTAACGATTTGTTTGGCATCTACTAAAAAAGTCAAAAAGTCACTATCTTATTTAAGTCACATCATCTTATTTAAGTCACATCACCTCTCTACCACATCACTTCAAATCCAACCCATATTCAACCCATATTATATAAAAAGTCAAAAATTATTATTATCTTCTTATTGTTGGTTATCAAAAAAAATATAAATAAAGCTATAATTAATAAGTGCGCCTCCTGATTTAATTTCCTGACTCGGTCACTGAAGACGCTAACTCTCATAAGTAATAATCTAATAATTAACAACTGACTTTTACCGATAAAAAATAAAAAAGAAAAAAGATAGCACTTTTCCACTAATTCAATAAATAAATAAAAGTAGTGACAAAAGAGAAATTATTTGGTAGTTTTAGAATATTCTTTTACACCATTCATGTTATGATAATTGTCGTATTGTCTCAAAAATAAAAATATATCCTATTATTCTATTATATAAGGTAAAAATTTGAGTTGTTGTCTTGAAATCATTTTTCTATTTGCCATGTGGACTTTTGTTTTTTCTAAATTATCTTTATTCATTTCATATGAATCATCCATAATTCCATAACCACTTGACAATTAATTTACAAAATAATAATTGTCAGTTACTGTTGTTTGAAATTTAAATTTTTATTTTACCTATTGTACGCAAATATGATTCATTATGGATCTTTTATTTCAAAATAAAATATTATTGAAGTTGAATTTATTTGTAATAATGATATTGTCACATTATTTTTGTAAAGTTTTATGTATGGATTTTATATATATAATAGAATTTACCTAATTGAATAGAGTGAAAAATCATGACATTTGATCTATTGATTGTATAACACTTTTTGTGGTATGAGGTCTCTGGTTAAGAGGGTCTTGGGATAATTAATCCTTACATTTTTAGGAGTCATCTTTTAACTATTTTTTTCAATAATGTTTTCTACTCTTCCTCTTTATTAATTAGATATTATATTTGAGTATTTATTTAAAGAAAAAATAATAATATTTTTATTTTTGAGAAGAGATGCAAGGAAAAAAATATATATATTTTGTGTTTAGGCAAGGTTTCATATTTTACGTTTACGCAAGGTTTCATCATCCCAAAATATAGAGAAAATAAAGTACACCCTTTATAATGGGATGGGCTTTATATGTATTTTTCTTGAAGTGGTATTTTTTAATTTTAACTCGTGAGAATATAAATATATATATATATATATATATAAACGGCGATAACGTTAGAGGTTTATTTTTGAATTTAATTTAAATCTTTTTTTTTGTTTAAAATGATATTATTTGTCCAAAATGACACATAGTTGTTTAAAGCTCTTTTTTTTTATAGCTCGCTGTCAACCGGGGGACCAATCTCACCGTCCTTTAGTGGGAGGCCCAATTAAAGTCTGGGTAAAGCCCTTATGAATTGCCTCAAGAAACTATTTGCACCTAAAGAGACAACTCTCCTCGTGCAAACATGGCATGCAAGTATCTACCCAATAAACTCAACGACCCATCAAATTGTCAAATTTCTAAATTAATTTTGATAAAAAGATTTGTTGTTTATAACCTAATTTAATAACGAATAAATTAAACTAAGGAATTAAATTATCAATAATAAATGAAATTGGGTTTACTGAATTAGGGAAAAATCCTAGGGTAGAGAATTCACCACTAACCACATAATTAGAGTTTCCAATTGAAATTAATTATGCTATGGTTTGAACGGATTAATGCTTCGCAACTACAAGCTCAAAGCATTTAACAAGAAGATCACCACATTCAATGTACGAGTACGAACCATCTCAAGTAATACGAATCGTTCACTCTAATCTAGGGTAGTGATACGACTCGTTCCTCGTAGCATGGTTCGTCCCATACCTTGAATGTGAAGGAATAGAAAACTCATGTATGGATAATATTCAACAATCACAGAAAGTCAAATATTTGAAAAGATAATGAAAATTATATATAAAGAATTTCTAAAACACCATACAATGGTTCAAACCTTTACATAATATAAAATCAAAAAAAGAAAAACCTATTACATGGCTAGGGTTTCTTCAAAACCCTAGAAAATGAGACTACCCACTCATGGAGGAGTGGGAGGAGGTAGATGGAGAAGGAACTACCATGGGAGACATCTTTGAAGCTTCTTGTTTCTTCCTCTTTTTCAAACCCTAGCCTCTCTCTTTAGGTCAAAACAATTTCCGAACCCTAATCCAGCCTTTTACTTGCCCTTTTATACTTCCAAACTCGTCCTAACAGGTTTAAAACGTCGGTTTGACTTTCCCAGAAAACGTCAACGCACGTGCGAAAAAGTCAACGCACGTGCGGAAAAAGTCAACGCACATGCAGGAAAGTCAACTCTACCCAAATTCTGTCTTTTTGCTCATTTTATGCTCCGACGATGTACAACCTGATTGACACTCAACACACATAAAATATACAGTTTAACCAACAAGTGAAATTAAGAGATTCTAATTAACGGCCTCAATGACGTACATTTCGACCTTAATCA
>NW_021034324.1:0-118132 GCF_004153795.1 Camellia sinensis
CCAATAACCAAAAACATAACTCATTCATTGAGATCCTAACTTCCATACACACATAAACATATACATATACACATGCCATACCCACATAATTGAGATTCAAACATTCAATAAAAAAAGAGAGTGTAACTTCTTATGTCATTTAACACCAATTAGTTCCAAAAACACCAAAGTGATGAAACCATGATCCCATTGAAGCAAGATCAAAATACTAACCTCCTTCAAATTCAAAGAAAGAATCATAGATGATGAAAATTACCTAGAGGCTTAAGTCACTTCAATTCCCAATCCTTCTTATTGTTGATCTCCTTCCCTTGCCTTCAAACCCTTCTCTACACTATTTCCTGTAGAAAGATATTTTTCCAATGAACTTTCTAAGTCTAGTGTTTTAAAGAGTCTTGAACATAGGATAAATATATAAAAGGCAAATAGGCAAAAAATCAATCGTTAATCATTCTAAATTGAAATCTCATAGAAATGCTTATTATTACCTAAAATTACGCTGATCTCGAATGTAAATCAATTCGGATATTAAGCCTCTAAGTCTCTCAATTCTGATCTAAACATTCTAAGTATGAGAGATTTTTCCTCATTAAACAGATATGACTCTAGAATCATAAGATTCAGCATAATTAAACTTAATATCACATGAATTCGCAATGAGCATATAGATACATAAATGAGGGTTTGAAATATACAGAAACACATGCGGGGGTTTGGTTATTAACAAACACTTCCAAGCTTCATAGGGATATCATCGGGTCCTAAAGCCATTGATTCATCTTTAAGTGCGCATCTCCACTTCAAGTTCCTAATCCTGCGATAGAACCGTATAGTCTTGGTTTATCGTATTACTGGCTATTTTTTCCCCTATTGTCGTTACTTTCATGTTCCTCATTAACAGTGTCTCAAAATAATTCTTCCATCCTTCCTAATCCATCAATCCTACCTGCCTGCTACCTGCCACTATTTTTTCCCATTGAGGGTGATCATGACTGTTTTTAGGGCAATGGCTAGTAGTGATTTTCTTTGTGTGCTACTTGTTCTTTGATTCTTTTGGTTTTGACTGTGTTAATAGGTATTATCCCATGACTAGCAAGTTTTTCATATTGTTTCTTGCTTTGTAGATAGCTTTACAGTGCCTGAGGCATGCCTCTTCCAAGCTTTGTAAATATTTTATTTTTTTCCCCCCCTTTTTTCTTTTTTCCCCTTTAAAATTATAACTTACCTAAAAAACAAATTACCTTGTAAGTAATTATTATCGATATACGTTTGGACATTATTACAATTTGAGGCCTACACTTGTTGCCCCTTCTTGACCAGGGAAAGTACATCACTTGTGTAACGCGAAACCTACACTCAGAAAATGAGTGCAAAAAAAAAATTGCTAGCAAAAAACTGTAGGAAACTACATCTGGTTTATGTCAATGCATGTAATGCACTCACATGAAGGAATGCCAGCCCCTGCAAACAAAAGTTGGATTGCAAAAAAGTGGTTGTGCCCTCTCCAAGGATGAAGTCATGGAAGAAAATTGATCAGACAAACGATCTGTTTGTAACAAGCTAATGTATTAATTTCTAACCTTAAACTTAAAGTCATAATTACTGTAAATTTAGCAATTGCTGCACACCAAATTTGATGTTAAACGTCACACAATTTATGCTGTACAACATGCATCTTGATACTCTGATTCAAATTTTCTTCCATGACGTTCACCTCCCTTGAGAGGCACAAACCACCTTATTGCAATCCCACCTCATTTGTATGCAGGTGGTGCAATTCCCTTCACGTGAGTGCATTAACATGCAATTACATAAACATTAGTTTCTACAGTTTTTTTGCAGCAATTTTTTTTTGCACTCATTTCTGAGTGTACGTTCGCTACACAAGTTGATTGTACTTTCCAGCTGGTCAAGAAGGGGCAACAAGTGTAAGGCCTTCAAATTGTAAATAATGTCCCCAAACGTAATCTAATAATACTTACAATGTATTGTTCTTAGTAATTATAATATAAAACGATTTTAAAATATTTACAAAGCTTGGAAGAGCATCCCTCAGGCACTGTAAACTATCTACAAAGCAAGAACAATATGAAAAAACTGCTATCATGGGATAAACACTATCTAACACAGTCCCAAACCAAAGAATCATAAGAACAACAAGTACACACAAAGAAAAATCACTACTAGCATTGCCTAAAAACAGGGCAAGTCACCCTCAATGGAAAAATAGTGGCAGGTAGCAGGCAGTTAGGCGATGATAGATTAAGGAAAAATGGAAGAATTAATTTTGAGAAAAACTGATTAAATGAGAACATGGAAAAGTTACGACAATAGGGGAAAAAATAAGCCGATTAATACGATATAAACCAGGACATAGTTCTATCGCAGATTAGGAACTTTGAAGTGGAGATGCACTTAAGAAGATGAAATCAAATAAGGCTTTAGACCCGATGATATATCCCTATTGAAGCTTGGAAGTGTTTGTGTAATAACCCAACCCCCGCATGTGTTTCTGGTATATTTTCAAACCCTCATTTCATGTATCTATATGCTCATTGCGAAATTCCATGTGAAATTAAGTTTAATTATGTGAATCTTATGATTCTAGAGTCCTATCTGTTTAATGAGAGAAAAATCTCTCATACTTAGAATGTTTAGATCAGAAATTGAGAGCCTTAGAGGCTTAATAATCCGAAATTGATTTTACATTCGAGATCAGCGTAATTTTTAGGTAATAATAAGCATTTCTATGAGATTTCAATTTAGAATGATTAAACGATTGATTTTTGTCCTATTTGCCTTTTATATATTTATCTATGTATCAAGACTCTTTAAAACACTAGACTTAGAAGCTTCATTGGAAAAATATCTTCTAAGGGAATAGTGTAGAGAAGGGTTTGAAGGCAAGGGAAGGAGATCAACAATAAGAAGATTGGGAATTGAGTGACTTAAGCCTCTAAGGTAAATTATTCATCATCTATGATTCTTTCTTTGAATTTGAGGGAGGTTAGTATTTGATTCTTGCTTCAATGGGATCATGGTTCATCACTTTGGTGTTTTGGAACTAAATTGGTGTTAAATGCATAAGAAGTTACACTCTCTTTATTTTATTGACATGTTTGAACTCAATTATGTGGGTATGGCCATGTGTATATGTATATGTTTATGTGTGTATGGAGTTAGGATCTCATGAATTGAGTTATGTTTTTGGTTATGGAATAAAGATCTAGTTTATATTTAGATCATCATATGTAAATACATGCTTTTTGAACCATGTTTTAGGAATTAAAGGATCTATTTTGGACCTTAGTGATGCTCACCAAAAATTGAGTTTTGCTGGAATTTCGGACTGCTCTCTCACTGGAATCGCCGCACGTGCGGGGGTCATGGCCGCACGTGTGGGACCAACTGCCGCACGTGCGGGGCTCACAGCCGCACGTGCGGCCCATGCTAGAAAAAATGGCTTGCTCCGTTTTACGTTCTCGACCCTCTGATATTTTTAGAATTTGTATTTGATACATTTTTCATGTATGTAAATTCATTTGAAGCGAAATGAGTCCGAAAACGATGCAACAAGGAAAGGAACTAATGTGTGAGCTATGTATGTGTATAGGTCATACCTCGGGAAGGTCAAGCACTCCGTCGTTGCACTGTGAGTAATAGTACTACAAATGTACATTATTTACCGTTAATACTTCTTATTATTAACATTCTGTTTTTCGTGAGCAATGATATGTGGATTGGGAATTAGTGTGAACCTGTGTGGTCATTGGAAGATTTGGCATACATCGCTGTGATTCAGTGATTATTCTGTATTTCGATTACGGATAATGATTATCAGTAATGTGCTATACCCTATGAATGATCCATAATTCCGCATAAGAATTTCATACCAACTATTCATATAATGGAATTAGTTAACAAAAAGAGTTCGTGGGAGTACACTTCGCTTGTCAGGAATATGATATGCTGAATGGGAACATGATATCCCGAGTACCCTAATAGGGATTCCTATAGTCTGTTGGGTAATACATGTCTTACAACATAAGTGTTTGCCTATAATGGATGAACATAATTGGGATTGCTTACTGGTGAAAGGCATTATTAACGTTCTGTTATCTGTACATTACCTATATTGATTTATAGTAAACAAACGAAACAATGATGTTCCTGTATTCAGAATCATTCTGTTTTGTCAATGATGAATCAAGGCTGTTATGAGGTAAATTATTCCGTCCTTATTGATCGTACTGTAATGATATTTGTGACGACTATCTAGGAGTGTTGTTAATGTTCTGACATACGTAAGATGATTATGCCCATTTGTAATAACCTATGAAATGATTTATGTACACTATTCTGTGACAATCTTCTTATGAATTTGGGATTATTCTGTTCGGTTTATTCGTTATGTTTATACATCCTGCCTTGTTAATTCATTCCGTTTATGAAGTGATATAGTATGAAACATTTGGTTTTTAAAACTTATTGATTTCTGGTATGGAACAAAGTGCTACACTTTGGTGGGAGCCACCTCTAGAATCCGTACGAGCCACCTCTTGAGTCCATACATATGTATTTCTGGGCTGATAAGCTGTTCTGTTATTTCTGGGCCGATGGCCGTTCTGATAATACTGGGCCTATGGCCGTTCTGTATCTGTTAGGCCTATGACCGTTCTGTGAAAGATATAATTTGTGAAGTTACGAAAGATACAATTTATGAAATTATGAGGCCGAGGGCCAACTTGTGAAGTATGAGGCCAAGAGCCAATTTGTGAAGTTGTGCATCTAAGTTAAGCCAAGGGCTAATTTGTGAATGTGTGAACCCATCAGGCCAAGAGCCAATCTGTGAAGTTATGAACCGACAAGGCCGTTCTGAAATGTGTATAGAATCAGACTAACCACAGGATTTTTGCATTTATTTATGTAATTAAATGAATATGTACATTGTAAGTAAGTTAAGTTAAGCTTTAAATTGTTTATGTACTACTGTTCACTGAGCTTGACTCACTTTGTGTTATGTCTGTTTCTGTAGGCATCCCACCTGGAGGTCAGTTTTAACCCATGGCATCCGTGCCTCTTTTGTCAACCTCAGAGTGTCCAGGCACTTAATCGAAGGCAGCTCATTTTGCTAAGCTTTTAATTTTGCACCCTGATTGTCTGCTTAAGGTTGATGTATATATAATTCCTTTGCCTGTCCATGTTGTTTTGCGACCAATTCTAAGGGCTGGGTCTGTATATATATATATATACATAGCTAATTCTCTGATACACGTCACTGTATGTTAATTTGCCTTATGTTCTATCTGTGATCCTGGAATGATAGTGGTCGCTCAATGGATGCAGTTCTTTTATTTATGTTAATTTATATTGGTAAATGTTTCCGTTCAGGCCCCATATGATATGTATACCAGGTTATGCGCCCGTTTCTGTGTAGGTCATGCCCAAACTTTTAGGGGGCAAGTTTGGGGCGTGACAGTTTGGGTAAAAAGGGAGTTGCTTGGTTGACTAGGTTGTTTAGCAAAATTTTGTTGACTAGGAACATGCCAGATGAGTGGAGGAAGAGTATTTTAGTGCCAATCTATAAGAATAAAGGTGATGTCCAGAATTGTAACAGCTATAGAGGAATCAAGCTAATGTGTCATATAATGAAAGTGTGGGAGAGGGTGATGGAACGCCGATTGCGAGACATAACAGAGGTGTCAGAGAATCAATTTGGGTTTATGCCTGGTAGGTCAACAATGGAAGCGATTTATCTTTTGAGGAGAGCAATAGAAAAGTATAAAGAAAAGAAAAGAGACATTTATATGGTTTGTATCGACCTTGAGAAAGCATATGACAGAGTGCCCCGAGATATAATATGGTGGGTGTTAGAGAAGAAAGGGGTGACAAAAGGCTACATTGACATGATTAGGGACATGTATGAAGGGGTGGTGACCACTATTAGATCGTCAGCTGGAGAGACAAATGAATTTCCTATCACTGTAGGGTTACACCAAGGATCTACCTTAAGTCCTTATCTTTTTGCTTTAGTTATGGACGAGTTGACGATAAATATTCAGGATGACGTGCCATGGTGTATGCTTTTTGTAGATGATATTGTGTTAGTGGATGAGACTAGAGAAGGAGTTAACACAAAGTTGGAGATTTAGAGAAAAGCTCTTGAATCTAAAGGATTCCGGATAAGCAGAACTAAGACAGAGTACATGGAGTGTAAATTTAGTAACGGTAACAGTGAAAGTAGAGGAGAAGTGAAGATTGAGAACCAAGAACTGTCTAAGAGTGAACATTTTCGTTATTTAGGGTTGATTATCACAAGCGGAAGAGATTGATGTAGATGTGGCCCATGGGATTAAGGTGGGATGGTGTAAGTGGAGAAGTGAGTTTGGGGTATTGTGCGATAAACAAATACCCACTAGACTAAAAAGTAAGTTTTATAGAACGGCTATTAGACCAGCTATGTTGTATGGGACGGAGTGTTGGGCAACCAAGAAACAACATGTAGATAAGATGAGCGTAGCTGAGATGAGGATGCTAAGGTGGATGTGCGGTAAGACTAAACAAGACAAGATTAGGAATGAGTGTATTCGGGAATGGATAGGAGTAGCACCGATAGAAGATAAGTTGAGAGAAAATCGTTTGAGATGGTTTGGTCATATTCAATGGAGATCAACAGAGGCAGTAGTGAAGAGATGCGATGCTGTAACGGTAGATGGAAGAGTTAGGGGACGGGGTAGGCCTAGTTTAACGTTGACTAGCGTTATAAATAGAGATATGAATCTACTTAATTTGACTAATGAAATGGCCTTTGATAAGGCCGCGTGGAGAAGAAGGATTCATGTAGCCGACCCCATTTGATGGGACTTAAGGCTTGGTTTGGTTTGGTTTGGTTTATCTTGAACCAAAGCAGACAAAATTATTTTTTAGTTGCCAAAATATGTACTTTTGGCGACTAAAAATCATTTAGTCGCCAAAGGTGCGATTTGTTGTAGTGCTTGTAGCTAGTGAACTTGCTTTGAGGTCTTATCGGAAACACACCTGATCAACGTGGTTTCTGATAGCAATTCCTTGAGAGTATCGGGATGAGTGTCTACATTTGAGGACTTCATTCGATTATGTGTTTAGGTGTTTAATTGTTTATACATAATAGAAATTGTTTGTTTTGGGAGCTAAGTGTGTCTGGTAGCTTAGCAGTGGTAAGTGTGTATCTCGGGGAAGGTCGTTGTATTGAGCACTAAGTTTGGTTTTGCTTTTTGATTTTATAGGATGTTTACACAAGAGAATAGAGGACGGACGGGAAGTAGGAGTGTCGATAAAGGCACAACGGTTCCTTTAGCAACTGTTGTTGCAGCATAGGCTGTCGGCGAGGAAGTTGCTTGCGAGATTGTGAGAGCAGTGCAAGATGCTCTAGCTCACAATGAGGGCGACAACGGGCGCACCCTTAAGCTTACTAAGGAGTTTCTTCACTTCAATCCACCCGAGTTTTTAGGGGACGTGTGATAACTCTGTTCCTTATTATGTTAAATGGTCCTCATTATGAATGTGATTATGTGTTTGATATGATGTTGTGTGCCATTTATGTGAAAATATGTGGTTTTGAATTTCTATCTGTTCACCGTAGGAATATCTGTTTGATTATCTGCTTTGGAAATTAAATTGAAAGCCTTATCGGCCACAGAAACCGAAATTGACTACGCCATTGTGAATAGTGTAATTTTTAGAGCCTATGGTGAAATTTAATTGAAAATTGATTCGGATCAGATTAAATTGATTTAATTAATCAATTAAGTGCTCAAATATCTAATATTAAATTAATGTGACTTAGTGGGGTTATAAAAAGGCCATTACACTCTCAATTCTTATCTTTTGTGTTCATTTGGCTGATATCAACCCTAAGAAAGAGAGAGAGGGTCGGCTAGGGAACAAGAGGGAAAATTATGTGTTTGGCTCAAGTTTGAGAAATTGGAAGGTTGAACTCAAGAATTAACCATAGATTGGGAAGATTGGGCTTCTAGGTGAGCAATTGATTTTGAATTCATGAGTTTAATTTGTAATTTTGTGTATTCGAAGTTGATTAATGATCAAGAGTAAGAATTGAAATGAAATTGAGTTGATCATGTTGAATTAAAGGTCAATAGATGCATGCATGTAGGAAATTGCTATGAATTTCCATGTTTGAGCATAATGTGTATGATCCATGTTGGATTTTTTATTAAAGTCCATGTATTTAATCACCTCTTCACCAATTAAGTTGAGAATGATGGGTAACTCCCACATGCATGTGCAAATCATGGAGGTGTGGATTTGGAATGTTTGAATTTAGCATGTTGGTGATGAGTTCGGGATAATTTGGAACATGCATGTAAGTGATTCATGGAATTGAGCCTCATAATGTTGTAATTTGGTGTTGGTACCTTGTTAGTACATGTACATGTGATGTTTGAGCCAAAATTCATGCATTTAGAGCCTTTGAATATCAAGTTGGAGCTCAAGAACATGTTCTGGATTTTCCAGAAAATTTGATGTCCGCTCGAGCGGGAGAACCTCCGCTCGAGCGTGAAATTCGTGCTCTCAGTATATTTTTGCAGACAAGATGTCCGCTCGAGCGGGGAAGTTCACGCTCTAGCGGAAAGCTATGTAGACAGGCCTTCAGCTCGAGCGCCTGACTTCATGCTCGAGTGTAAATTTGATGCATCCAGGACTTTTGCAGACCTGATGGGTCCGCTCGAGCAGGGAAGTCCATGCTCGAGCGGTGACCCTGTTTCTGAAAATTTGAAAAAAGGCATTATGTGTTTCGTTTTCTGTTCTCTTTCACGTATAAGTACTCTTAGGCATACGTTGAGCATTGTAATTGAGTTAAAGAGATAAGAATGAAGCCTAAAGAGGAAAATGTGAATTAAGGAACGGATTGAACCATTTGTGACCCATATGTGTCATGTGATGTGTAGGGTCAAGCTCCAGGGCAAATCAACCAACCGATCACTGTGAGTAATATCCTAACAAAGATATCTGAAATATGTTGTTGTCCAATTGCTTACTCCTATGTAAGTTTTATAAGTTCGTAAATTCGATTGGTGGACAATGTTTGCTATGCCAAATGAATGGGCCAAAGGCCAGTTCGACATAAATTAATGAATGGGCCAAAGGCCAGTTTGACATGAATGAACGAATGGGCCAAAGGCCAGTTTGACATGATAGAATGAATGGGCCAGAGGCCAGAATGATCTGAATGATAGAATGAATGGGCCAGAGGCCAGTACGATCTGAATGATAGAATGAATGCGCCAGAGGCCAGTATGATTTGAATGATGGAATGAATGGGCCAGAGGCCAGTATGATCCGAATGATGGAATGAATTGGGCCAAAGGCCAGTTTGACATAAATGAAAGACAAATGGGCCAAGGGCCAGTTTGACACAAATAGATTGGGCCCGAGGCCATCCGATGTGTTTGGAATCGCAGTCAATTGATATACATATGTATTAGATAGAAATATGAATTGGGCCGAAGGCCATCTGATGTATATTGTTCCAATGTGTCTTCTTTATTTGATATTATTCACTGGGCTTTCGTTCACGCTCATTCATGCATTTATAGGTGAGCCAAAAGAGGTCCAGACCCAGCCTCAGTGAAGTCTATATGGAACAGCTAAGGTTTTGAAGAGTCAGCCATTGCGTCTCACGCACGAGACACGTCTTCGCCCTTTTGTTATTTGATATTGTTTTGTCATATTGGCGATGACTTTGGTTTATGTCTGTATATAATTTTTGACTGGCTGACCTAGACTTGAATGATCCTGTCTGTACAGAACTTTACGTTACTGTATTTTCTGATGTGAGTTGCTAACATATTTATGTATGGAATGTTATGATGTGCATAAAAGCACAGCTCTATGGACAAAGTTTTAAATTTGTTTCCGTTTGGCCCCTTTACTCTGATGAGTTTTGTCTTACTTGGTTTGAGGCCGTAGGTAATCTCGTGATTACTGGTTGGTTATGACCTTAACCCATAGGGGCGGGTTCGGGTCTTGACTGGAGGCTAAATCGTTAGAGACGGATGAGTGGTTGGAACAGATAACTAGGACTCTTGATATGCTCAGAGTCGAGGATCAGGGGTTGAGGGTTTCTTTGGCAACTTTCCAATTGAAAAGGGATGTTGGGTATTAGTGGAAGTATGCTAAGGGCACAGTAGGTAGCACATGGGTTGCTTTCACGGGGGCATTTTAGGCCAAGTACCTCCCTTCTTCTGCTCGGGAAATATTGAGGGAACAGTTTGTTGAGTTGTACCAGGATGCTACTCCTTTGGCACAGTTTGAGATGCGAAAGTATTTTTTGAAACAACTAGTTGTGATGCGTTATTTATAAATGGGAACTTTTAAAGAAAAGTGAATTGTTTGTGTTGTTGGGTAAATTGAATGATTTTAAAGAAAAGTACCTGTATAAGTATATGTTCAGTATAAACCGTCACATTATGTATATGATATGATATAAAACATTCATGATCATAGCTATCTGTATATTGTTATTGTTTAGAATCATGCTGAGATCCCTACTGGACTTTATGTTCATGCCATGTTGCTAATCCTTTTTCAGGTAAACGTCGAGAAGTGTTTCAAGGTCAAGGATCTTCTTTATCTGTTGGCCACGGGCCCTTTATTTGTGGGCGGAATGCCATTGATGTAAACGGGTTAAACCTTTTCTCTTAATTTAAAAGATGTAAGCCTACGGGGCAATTTATTTAATTATAACTCATGTTGCACTCATATTGTATTCGGATGAGAGAATCTTTATTCATGTGTTCTTGTAAATGTAAAGAGTTTCCGCATGTTATCTCTGAAATTAAATCTATAATAATGGTTTGGTAGTGGAATCCGAGTAATAAAAAGCGGGGCGTGACAGAACTCATTAATGTGTGGCAGTGGAAAATCATCTCCGAGGCTAGCTTTATTCAAATCTCTGAAATCAACACAAACTCGAATTCTACCATCCGTCTTTGGAATTGGTATGATATTTGCCATCCACGCAGGATATTCGGATACAATGGAAAAACCTACATTGATTGCTTAGTAATCTCCTCCTTAATCTTTAATGCCCAGTTTGGCTGAATTGTACGGAGCTTCTGCTTGATAGGTTTGTCCTGGGGATTAAGCAAGATCCTGTGCTGGACAATCTCAGGATCGATTCCAGGCATGTCTTTGTAGGACCATGCAAAAACATCTTTAAATTCTTTTAACAAAGCGACTAATCGCTCGTATTCCTCCAAAGACAGCGTGGAACCAATCTGGACCAAGCGAGGATTCTTCTCAGTACCCACATTAATCGGAACAACATCATCCATCAAAGGTTTTGCATGCCTCTCTTCTTCCCAATTAATCAAAATTTTCAAAACCCGAGAAATTTCTTCCTCTTCGTTGTCATCAAAATTTTGAAAATTTTGGTCAATGCAATAAATTAAGGGTACAAAAAAGTAAGCACAATTCACATAATTCTCATCCATCAAGTCTGGCTCAGTAGATATAGTAGACTTTAAAGAAAATGAAAAAGATGACTAAGACAAGATAGTGGCATCTGGGTCATAAACCCCAGAACCACTCGACTTAGAACTACCAGAAGAACCCAAGTCTGACTCTGACTCTACAGACTCGGTGGAATCAGGCTCGGACTCACTATTAGATTTAGACTCCATGACACAACCCTTCTCGAGTTGCCAAGCCAAGCGAGGTGCCTTAGATGCATCTAAAATGAGATCAATGCAATCTACGGACAATCTTTCGCCGATCATAAAAACACTGACATCCTCAAAACCCTGTAACTCGGTGCTAGCTTCACAATTAGCCAGTGTCAACTCCACTTTGTTCTCTTTCGCTTTGGCCAAATAATTGCTCTCGTCTTGGCCTAGGCCATTTCCGAAGTTTGCTTCCTCGTTCTCACTTTCAGACAGTTGATGGTGAAAGAAAACCTTGAATCCAGGGAGATGCTCCTTTGTTTCAAGCTTTACCCATGGTTCAGGAAAATTGCAAAAGGGGAAATCATCTCATTCCCTAATAAAATGACCATTCAAGGTTCCCTGGATGGGTTTGTGCTTTAATTCATATTGCTCGCCAGCCCTCTTAGCTTTGGCCCTTTCTCTCACCTCATCCTCATTCTTCTTCCAATTAGCGTCCACGGGTCTATACCCTAACCTAAAGGAATAAGGATTATGGATAGCTTCTTCTGCTATAGCAATATGCTTCCTTCCACTCCTTCCAAGTCCTATCCCTGGGATATGTCCTAACTTGCTCATGAAGTAAATTGATTGAGCACTTAGGTACATCCCATCTTCGTCTACCATGATAATTTGGACTAATTGAGCCTCAGCTAGAGTAAATCTAGAAGGAAAAATGTCTTCTTTCCCATGATCTATCTCCAATACTGGTGTTCTAACCTCATGTGGAGGATGGATGGATGAATTTCCAAAGACAGTAGCGATTCCCCCAGCATGTGGGTATTTGACCAGTTGATGCATTGTGGAAGAGACAACTTTCATTTGATGTAACCAAGGCCTGCCCAACAGTAAATTGAAAGTCGCCGACACATCTATGACGTGGAACTCAGTTTCATGCTTAGATGGTCCCCCAAGAATATATATTTTAACGGTACCTATAACTTCTCGGCTAGTATTGTCATATGCTTGGATCAACTGATTTGTTGGTACAAAGTCTACCGATTTTAACCCTATCGTGTAAGTAGTGCATAAAGGGCACACATTTATGGTTGACCCAGTGTCAATTAGAACCACTGGGACCCACTTTTTTCGGTTTTCCAGAGACACATACAAAGGCTCGTGTAGACCCGACTTTCTCCACGCGCCCCCTTTTAGAGAGTCGCGAATTGGTCTTACTACAGTTCGGACTCCTGTCACGGTTCTGAATCTAATCTCACAAAGTGCAATGTGAGACTGATAAACACCAAAGAGTTCAAATCCGGCAAATCGTTTTGAAAAATCAATTTTTGAATAAGCATGAGCACCCCCCGCTCGCCCGATCAAAGGATCGGCCTCTACTAAGCATGATAAGTTATTTTATAAACACATGTGTTCTTACCCGATTATTAATATAATTTTACTATGCGACGCACACAAGCAAGTATAAACTAAGTCGCGAGATTTGGAACGAATCGATTCATGTTTGTTTTTGAAAATGGTTTGAAAGTGCTACTCGCAAGTAGGCTAAAGTGCGGATTTGCCATCCTCAAGTGGGCTTTAAAACATGATTTTGCCACTTCGCAAAGTGGGCTTAAAACTCACAATCATCGAATCGTTCCAATTCAGGTAACCAAGCCTCTACCTATAGGCATTCATGCAGTTAATCACTTAAGCAAATAGACTCATGGGAAGCATGCTATCATGGCAACACTCACACTCATGCAAGTGTGCTAAAGCGTAAAAACTTACAGAGTACTTCGAGCTAAAACAAAAGCTAGTTAGAAATCATGCATGATCCTAACTATGCAAGGATGCCTAATGCAACAAATGCAATAATGCAACTAAATAGGCTCGGCTATCTAAGATGGCATATGAATGCGACAATTTGATACATGTATTCAAACACGTATTGAAATACGATGCAGTTTGAATGATGCGCCGAGCCTGATGCATGCAAAACAAATGAATGATGCAAACATGCAAAACATAAGGTATGCTAATCAAAACGTGCCCTAAACGAACCATCCAAAGCAATTTAAGTAAAAGGGAGAAAGAAGTGGGGTTGGAAGACATGCACACACCCACGCACCCTTATTACCACATTGCGCCCTCGCGAAGGAGGGTCCAAATACATAAGCTAAGCTACACTAAGCTAAGCTAAGCTGATTAACTAATCTAATTAAACTAATTAGACTAATTATTACAAACCATTTGAATAACTAGCAAACTACTTACTAATTATTACAACACAATATAATGAAATAGCTAAGCTAAAGCTATTTAATTATTACAACACAATTGAATTTGAATAATTAATTACACAAACTAATTAAGTAAAATGTTTCAAAACATATTTATGGTGCATAAATTGTCTTATAAAGAATGTTGAATATTGTTATTATGGAGAGGAATTCTTTATGTAGGACATGTTTGGAGGGTTTAAGAAGTGTCGTGAAAAGGTCTGCAAAGTGTCACCGAAATTATGAATTTGGTCTTTTAATTAAAGACACTCTTTTAGGAGTGTCCAAAGAGTGTCGGTGTGAGACATGAAATGCTTCTTCCGCAAAGGTGTCCATGCTTTTTTGTAGAGGCATACGGAATTTTCTTACTTCTAGTTTTTGGGATAAGTTGCTCAGTTTCCCTTACATGTACTTGTTAACCACAGAGAATGAGATTGGAACCTTTTAGACATATCTTTGCTAACCATATTTCATGATTATCTATAACCACATTGCCAAGATTATAAAGTCTTTTGTAAAATAGTTCATTATTAGTGAAACATTTTATGTTATTGTCTGCATGGGCATGTATATAGATGTAAAACTTCATTGTCTCTGTTGGTTAAACATGGTTAAGCCTTTTTTTATATTCTATTCATATATCCTTACATGTGACCAGAGTTTTTAAAGGCAAACGCGTAACACGAGCATTTTACACCTCATGAGGTGAGGCGTAAGTCTTAAGGCATTGAGGCATAAGCATTTCAAATTTCAAATTTTTATGTTTAGTAAATAAATTAAATAATTCAAAACAGTAAAAAAAATATATAAAAATTATAATAAAGGTGTAAATACTTTTTTCTTTAAGGTGTAAATGTTTAAAGGAAAAAGTTTGCCTTCATTGAAAATGAAATTGACATTCTTAGCTTTAGGGATTGAGCTTCTCACTTGAGTACTAACTCTGTATTTTTTTCTTAATTGGTTGTTTATTTAATTTTTCCTATAGAATATAGTTGCAAAAGGGATTCTTTTTATTTATTTATTTATTTTTTAGGTTAAACCATCTACTAGACTAAATTTGACTGGAGCCTAAGACAACCGCTTTAGATGCGTACTTCTCAAGGCACACCTAAGGTGCATGCCTCAGGCTATGATGCGAAAGCCTTTTGGGAGAATAGCCTAAAAATCAAAGCCTGAATGCGTATTACGTTAGCATTGAGGCGAGGCGAAATAAAGTCTTTTAAAATTTTGCATGTGACTACTTTTTTTTGTCCAATTTGGTAATGGGTCCTGTGATTCTGACTTTATGATCCTTACTTTGGTCTTAACGTGCTTGTTGTTTGTAAGTTGTAACATCCTATGAGAGCATATAGGGATCCATATGTAACAATTGTTGTATGCCTACCACTCTATTTTTGTTTTGTTACCTCTTTTCTTCAGTTTCTATACCTGAATGGAATCCAATGGTTATATCGTCAGAACTTTCAATCATCCATTTTAGTGTGGTACAAACAACCCATGACTGCTGTTACTAGAAAAAAGTTGCATTTTGTTTGCAACGCTTGGTTTTGATCTTTTTGACCTATTAGAATGTCTAATCATAGTTGAACTCATATAATGCCTTCAGTTGGAAAAAAAAGGCCCATTTGTGTGCTCAAATTATTTTTTTTTTTCTAATTCTTTTAGCCTTGCTATCACATAACTCTATAAATTGAAGAGTGATTTTCCCTTTATATTGTTAGGTGAGAGTGAACCAATTTGAGTACATTCTTCTCCCTTGTCTAAGGTAGATGAAAGGCACTCTATTACCTTGCTGCTTCAATAAACAAGAATTTAATTCTCTTGTAGCTTTGCTCTCATTTAGCTTCAAGCAATTGAGGAGTGATTTTCCTTTAATATTGTTAGGTGAGAGGTGTGAATCAATTTGAGTACTTTAGCCCTTCTCTTGAGTAGATGAAGACACTTTACGACCCTTACCAACTTGAAAAACCAGAATTGAATTGCTGACTTCCAGAACCTCTAGAGAATAGTATGTTTTCAGGATGTTGATATTGTGAGTTTTTGCCTCCTGTTTATTGAAGCAACGTTTTTGTTATATTTTGCTTGCCGAAGTTGAAATAATAGCAAAAAAAATTAGTTCAAAGTAAATCTTGCATGAGGATGCATTTTTTGAGATTATACTAGTTGAGTTTGTAGATGTTATAGTATTTCCACATGTTTTTGTCTTGTAGCATTTACTTAGAGAATGATTTTTTATTTTATTTTCTCTGCTGTTATTGGTTGGAACATATGACACATTGCTTGTTGATATTATTTGGTTTTGGGAGTTTGTATATTTATATTAGTATTTTATGGCTCCAGGTGGTGGCCATAGTTGCTTTAAAGATAGTGATGAAGCTAGGATCAGATCGAGAAGGAAGGAGTTCTGGGAGAAGGCTATGGATGTAGAAGAACTATGTGGGCCCGGTGAAACATGGTGGGGTGTTAGGGGACAGATGCGAGATGACTTTAACCACAGTAATAGGGTGATTACGTATGCAGAACATATTAAGAACAGCAGGTTTGTGGAATCAGTGCTAGATGTTTATTGGGAGCTCCCACCGGTGGCTGGTCCTTCACTTACTCATCAAACCAGATACGATCCTGCTCGTGCATCCAGTCCCATTGTTGAGGATGGAAGGTTTGGCTTGTTTCAGCGGCTTGGTTTGAATAGACTCAAGGCATCCGTATTCAATGGATATACTCAAATGGTATATCTTCAAGTATCCGAACAAAAATCTTAAAAGCTATCTGAAGTAGATGTGAATCTAGATGTTTGGTTTGCCACTATGTGAAACCTTGAGATCTGCTAATACCATGCATTCCTCTCATAGTTGTTCTTTTAACCTTTTTGCTAGGTTTTTTATTTATTTGTTTTATAAAAAAAAATTCACTTTTGAGAATTGTTTCTGACATTTTTTATTTCTGACAAAATTCGTTCCTTGACCTTAGCAGTATTATTGTTTCTTGTTTGCTGTTGCAAGATTTCACTCGTTTAGAGATAATTTTTAATTTTGTGCTTGCAATCCTTTTTCTTTTTTTTTTTTAATGGAAAAACATTTGTTCATGATCTTTGATGCTTCTCAAACAATTTGGATTGGTTAGCAAACTCGGCTTTAACCTTTGTGTTCCATTTTAGACATGTCTAGAATCCTTGGATTTTGTAGCTATCTCTTACAAAATAGGTAGGTGTTGCTGGCAGTTTGTTGGTTTTCTGAATGCATCTCTAATTGGTTTGCCAATTTATTTTGAACAGTTAGGGTGCAGCTAGTTTTTCCTTGTGGTGGGATTTGATGTAGTGTAAAGTTGGTTATATATTTTTCCAAAGTGATTCCAAGAACTAGATTAATTTTTAGTTAGTTGGCAGGTTTAATGTGATCAATGGTTGACTTTGGCATGTTGTCCATTGGTGATAAAATCCCGATGTCCATTGGTGATCACCAGCTCTGGTAAGGCTCTCAGCAACCATAACCGATCACTATATGGAAATCTATTTGTAAAAGGTCCGACCATTGGATTGTGAGCACACTACATTCTACTAGGGTTTTTCACTTGGCACTTTGAGAACGGTGAGAGCATGTAACATGTTATGATTGGGAAGGTCGAAATGATTAAATGCTGGATTGGATTGGATGGTGCACCAGAACCAAATTGTAACTGAGATGAGAAGAGTCTGGAGTCCTAGCTTATCCATTTTATCTGATGTTCAGTTTCTTGCGTATCTGGTCTTGAAGAGCTTGGAAGAATATCAATGATTGAAGAAGAAAGGTCAGTGCTATGAAGTGCGGACACGTGACACGACACGGACACGCTGACACGCAAATTTTTAAAAAATGAAGGACACGACACGCTGGGAATACGTTCAATATATATAATTAATTTTATTTATTATATATCATAAAATTATTAAAAAAATCATTAAAACTGGTTTCTATAATCAAAATTAATAAACACACATTATTAAAATTTACAAAATTAATCAACAAAAAAAATATATATACTAAAAACAAACAAAAAAAATGAGACAGAGATAATAAAAAAAAAAAGAAAAAAAATTGAGACAGAAACAAAAAAAAATTATATACTCATAGAGAGAAAAAAGAAAATATAAAATGAAATTAGGAAAAAAAAATAGATATATACCCACAGAGAGAAGAAAATATAAAATGAAATTAGGGAAAAAAAAATAGAAGAGAGAGAGAGAGACGGTAGTTAGTCACTCACCATATAAACGAAGAAATAAAATAAAAGAAAAAAAAAATGAGAGAGAGAGGGTGACTGAGAGTGAGAGAGAGACAGAGACAGAGACAGCGACTGAGAAGATCGAAGGAGAAGAAGAAGAAGAAGAAGAAGAAGATCGAAGCAGAAGAAGGAAGAAGAATGAAGAAGAGCAGCAGTGTACCTTAGATAACGAGCGACGGACGAGGAGCGACGAGCGACGGATGAGGAGTGACGAGCGACGACGAGTGACCAGGTCTTCTCTCCTTCTCTTCTATTCTCTTCTTTCTTTCTGGCTTTCTCTTCTGTTCTCTTCTTTCGCTTCTTTCTTGATTCAGGGCTGATTTTGTTTTATATTTGTGTTTTTACAAATCGACCCAAAGAAGTTTAATAAATCATGAAATGGACCCCAAACGTGTCCCAAAAGTGTCGGAACGTGTCCGGCTGCAAAAAAAAATAAAAAAAATGGGACACTCTCTGCTGCGTGTCGGACACGTGTCCACCGCGTGTCTGACGCGTGTCCGTGTCCGACACTGGTACGGAGCCCTCGGAGAGGTGTCCGTGCGTCATAGGTAGTGCATGTACTAATTATGTAACAGTCATCCAGTTTTGTAGTCTTGTTACTTTAGATTCTAGATATAACTGAAATTGTAATGCATTCCTGTAGGTTGAACCATAACGATAATGATAACGGTTTTTTTTTAACGAGTGGAGACAGTTATTGCTTAGTGTGCCCCCTCTGTCCTCTTTTGCAATGTATTGCGTGGAGGGGTTTGAAAGGTTGCGCCGTCCATGAAAGTACCTCCCTTATAACCATAGTTAGTAAAACTGTTGCGTACCAACCAGTAGAGCGTGGAATATACTGTTCCAGCAAAACAAAAAAGTAGACATTTGTTCCATCTTGCCCGATTTTCCCACTTGTTTTAGCATGTCCCAGCTTTTTCGTGATATTTCGGTCATTCTGGACTGTGTTCTGACCAGTACCAGTCAACATGCTTTGAGGTTTTTCCCCCTTAAATTCAATTACACCCTCTTGATTATTGTATTAAAAAGTAATGGTCACATCTTTCATTGTTGTTAGATCAAAAGAAGAGAGTTTTTGCTCTTTTGCCTGTTGGACTCCATCTCCATTGACCAAAGCAAATTATGTGGACATGGTATTGTGTGCGCCGCACGTAAGAATCTTGCCCAATATCATCTAAGAATAGCCTTTCTTTTTTATTTTTCAATTTTTGATAAGCAAGTCTTTTATTTATTGGTTACTCAAGTATTAAACTTAGCAGTATTTAAGATGGCCATATTAGTTTATATATTATGACAAAAAGTCACAAGGATTATGTCTTGCATTGAATCACTAACACAATGTTCTACTAATAACCAAACCAAACCAAACCAATCCAAACCAAATTAATCATTGTGTCCCACTCAAGTGAGATTGGCTACATGAATCGTTTTCACCATTTTTCTTTGTCAAAAGGCTAAATGCTTAGTTAAATTAAATAAATTTATATCTTTTTTTACTATCATATCCTTTGTCAATTTAGGTCTTCCTCTCTCCCTAATATTTTCATTCATGGTAATCAAATCACTCTTTCTTATTGTTGTATGTATAGGTTTTCGTTGTACATGACCAAACTATCTTTACCTATTTTTCTCAACTTATTTTCAATTGGTGTTATTCCTACCATTTCACAAATATAATAGGGTCGATGTGGGTCGGTTGCTGCCACCTATGTTACACGGACTCGAGAACGGGTATCGGGTGCGGGTGCGGATGCGGGTGCGTATCTAGGGGTCAGATACTTCAAAATTAAAAATTGAGAATACGTGGATATGTGTCCAAATTTAGATACGGGTACGAGGATACGTTAAATAATTTTTTTTAAAAAAAAAATATTTATTATATGTAGATGAGTTATATTATATAAATAACAAATACAAATTATTTTAGATATAAAATAAATTATGTTATATATGATAAAATAAGTTATTTTTATTTTAGACATAAAAATTATATTATTTATGATATATTGTATTATATAATTTTTTTGGATGAATAATATTATATATTATTATATTAATGTAATTTATACTATATGTTAATATAAATGTAATATGAATAATGGATGAATAATATTATATGATATGAATAATATTATATTTGAATAAAAAAAAAAGAATAATATTATATATTATATTATTATATTATGAGATTTATATTATCTACTAATATTATATACTAATAAATATATTATTATTATTATTATATACCAATATATTATTATATTATTATCTATTAATATATTATATTATTATATTATCTACTAATATTATATACTAATAGAGGGAGATCGAGAGAAGAAAGAACAGAGAAGAGAAGAAAGAAGTCAGCGACCGAGAGAGAGAGAAGGGAGATCGAGAGACGAGAGGAGAGGAAGAGAGATCGACAGATCGAGAGACGAGAGAGAAGAGAGAAGACAGAGAAGGAGATCGAGAGACGAGAGAGAAGAGAGAAGACAGAGAAGGAGATCGAGAGAAGACAGAGCAGGAGATGGAGATCGAGCATTGAGCATGTCGAAACAGTCGACCAATGTCTTCGCCATTTCGACAGGTGACCGGGTTCTCTCTTTCTCTCCCTATTTCATCTCTTTTGCTATCTGTAAAGAGCCGTGTCCGAGAGAGAACACGCGAATCCGACATAGATCCCACACCCGCACCCGTGTCGTGTCGACACGGGTACTTCGCCCCAAAGTGCCGAGTCCATGTAACACAGGTGTTGGTACATAATTATTAGAAACCTTGGCATTGTTAGCCTTCTTTGGTGCCATCTGGATAATCATCTTTCCAAATTCAGAATGTGCCTTCTTTTTATGAGGAAACAAATGGTATAATGGACATGCTCGTCAACATGGGCACACATAAAAGCAGAATCTGGACTTCAAAGTACAAACACTAACACATGCTCAAGCCAAATGAATGAAAAAGATAGACATAGGGGGGCAGCTTTCTTGTGGTAGTAATTGCAGACATCTCTCTTCTCTTAAGTGCACGGTTTGCTTCCATGCCGCCTTAGACACATTCTCAAGCCAAATGAATAAAAAAGATAGACAGTCATACACTACCAAGGCAGAGTATATCCAATAACTAACAGAGATTACCCATCACAGCATAACATAGCTTCCTTGCAAGTACATAAAGATATCTGCTCAACAGGACAGATTTAAAAAATAAATCAATCAATCAATTAACACTAGCCCATTTCATGATAATAATTCTCAAATGAAATCCAGCCTATTTGCAGATCAGCATCCAACAGACAAATATATGCATCACTGGAAACATAGAACCCTGATCTAACAGGAAAATGTTTAAGATTAAGACCCTTAAAAAGTTCTAATTTGACCCACAATGATGTGGGGCATGATAGTGTCAATATTTGATTTGTTACACACTCGATCATACAGAGCCCAACTCCTTTGCCACATCACCGTGGGTGAATTTGTGGGTTTAAAATTATGGGTCTCTAGCATTTCTCAATTTAACATTTTTTTTAGAACTGGATGTATTATAAACCAACATTTTGGAAACATTTTGCATGCACGAGGCAACCCCACTTATTGGACAACAAAATGGGATAACTCATCAACAATACAAAAACCCAGCAAAAACAAGCGACAGTAATGCAAAAAAAAAAATACCTGAGTTAGTTGCCTGCTTTCATGATTTCCACGTAGAAGAGTAATGTTAGCAGGGTATCTGGTAGCAAACACAAGCCCAGGAAAAAGATTAACCGAACCGAGAGAAAAAGAAACAGACTTTTTGGGATGACTTTTTAGTAACTTTAGGAACATGCTAATTTAGTAACTTTAGCCTCTGTTTGGCAAGATGGTTTTTAGGCTTTTTTGGCTATTTTAGCCACAAAAAACAAAATAGGCTATTTTAGCCATAACAAACAAAACATCACATCCAACCCATAATCATTACATTCTTCTCTCACAAAAAAAGTCAAAAAAGCCAAAAAGCCAAAAAGCCCTTCCCAAACCAAGCTTTTTAGCCCAGGCTAAAATAGCCAAAAAAGCCAAAAAGCCAAAAAGCCAACCCACTTCCCAAACGGAGGCTTAGTAACTTTGGGAACAGGCTAATTTAGTAACTTTGAGAACAGGCTAATTTAGTAATTTTTTGGTTATTTGGCTAAAATATGAGTTAAAAAAAACTAGTATGTTTGGATGACTTTTTGGCTTTTTACGAAAAGATGTGCAAAAAGTAGAGAGAAAAGAGAATCTTTGACTTTTTGGTATGGGTTGTTGGCTTTTTGGCTAATTTAGTAACTTTTTGACTTTTTGGCTAAAAAGTTCGGTTGCCAAACGAGGCCTAGAGAAGTAATATCAGCTTCTTACTGTAAACATCCAAGCTGACATCATAATACTGAACTCCTTTAAAAAAAGGCTGTTCTAAACAAGAAAAGCCCTTATGGAGTAAAAAGAATTACATTTATAGAATAGCAGCCAACAAAGAAAAAAAAATTAAAAAAAGATTATACTTCAAAGCTCAAAGGCGTCATGCACCGATGAGGCTCCGAATCCGGAGACTGGCCAATCGTGATATCCACGAAGGGCGCTCCGAATCCGGGGGCTTAATCGTCTCAGAGGCGTCATGCGCCGATGAGGCTCTGAATCCGAAGACCATTTGGCCAATCGTGATATCCACAAAGGGGGCTCCAAATCCGGAAACTTAATTTGGCTCAAAGGCGTCATGCGTCAATGAGGCTCCGAATCCGAAGACTTCATTTGGCCAATTGTGATATCGACGAAGGGCGCTCCGAATCCGGAGGCTTAATTTGGCTCAAAGGCGTCAAGCGCCGATGAGGCTCCGAATCCGAAGACTTTATTTGGCCACTCGTGATATCCACGAAGGGCACTCCAAATCCAGAGGCTTAATCGACTCAAAGGCGTTATGCGCCGATGAGGCTCCGAATCCGGAGACTATTTGGCCAATTGTGATATCCACGAAGGGCGCTCCGAATTCGGAGTCTTTTGGAATACTTTTGAACTGGATTGCACAACGAGCAAATAGGAATCTTTGCATTATAAAAGCGGAAAGTGTACATGGTGAGCCATTCAGAACCAATATCATTCCCCACAGGTCGGGTTTAAAGAAAGAATTTGCGCAAGTGCATTGAATTCCAAGGCCGTGGTAGGCTCCTTCCAGACATGTCTTTGAGCCGATATGCCCCCACTCCTGCGATTGAATCAATCTGGTAGGGGCCGTCCCAGTTTGGACCTAATTTTCCATCCGCCGGTTTCTTGGCAGTTGGGAGTACCTTCTTCAGGACCAACTCTCCTAGTATGTAACGGCGCAGCTGAACACGTTGATTATACGACTTAGCAAGCTGCTGTTGATACCGCGCCATGGATGCGAGGGCACGGTCTCTTCGCTCTTCAATCAGAATCAAATCCAAAGCCAGCATCATGTCATTTTGGCCCATATCAAAAACTGTCGACTTCAGGGTCGGGAGGTCGATTTCCAGCGGTATGATTGCCTGGGTTCCAAAGCATAGAGCGAACGGCGTTTCCCCAGTAGATCGCCTCAGCGTAGTTTGATGAGCCCACAACACACTCGGCAATTCTTCGACCCACTTGCCTTTAGCCTTCTCCAGCCTCTTCTTGATGCCATCCAAGATAGATTTGTTAGTGGTTTCAGCCTAACCATTGCTTTGAGGATAAACCGGTGTGGAAAAATAAGGTTGTATACCATATTTGCTGCATAATTCTCGGTAGACGCCGCAATCGAACTGGGTGCTGTTGTCTGAGATAAGTGCCCTTGGAATTCCGAATCGTGTTATGATGTTTCTCCAAACAAAGCGCTTCACGTCGGAATCTCGGATGTGCGTTAGGGCCTCCGCCTCTACCCATTTTGTAAAATAATCTGTCGCGATAATCAAAAATCGCTTGTTACCCGAGGCACGAGGCAATGGTCCGACGATGTCAAGCCCCCATTAGGCGAACGACCAATGACTGGTTATGGAGCTTAGCTCTTCTGCAGGCAGATGGGTCAATGGAGAGAACTTCTAGCACTGTTCGCACTTTTTTACATAGCATTCGGCATCAGTTCTCACTGTCGGCCAGTAATATCCTTGTGTTATAGCTTGATAGGCCAAAGAACGCCCGCCAGAATGGGTGCCACAACTGCCCTCATGTATTTCAGTCAGAAGTTCTTCGACTTTCTCCGGGTGTACGCATTCCAAGTATGGACCAGAAAGGGATTTTTTATAAAGCTTTCCTTGTGGGTCCAAATAATATTGCAAAGCTTTGTTTCGCAGCTTATGCGCTTCTTTCTTGTCCTCAGGGAGCTGTTCGAAAGAGAGGAATGCAGCAATGGAATCCATCCAACTCGGTCCAGCTTCTATAACATTAACCTGGACTTCCTCCGAAGGGCCAATGCTCGGTTCCGGGATGAAGCCCACTTTGATAGTCTGTTTAATCTCTGAGTTAATGGCGGAGGCTAGGCAGGCAAGGGCATCTGCATGTGTGTTCTGGTCACGTGTTATCTGGTTCAACTCGTGATGGTCAAATTTTGCCAACAAGGAGTTGGCCATTTTTATGCAAGCGGCCATATGGTCGTTTCTTGCCGCGTACTCCCCCTTTAGCTGATTGGTCACCAGTTTTGAATCGCAACATACGAGCAAACGCCGAGCACCCAGAAGATGTGCATTTCGCAAACTGGCTAAAAGGGCTTCATATTCGACTTCGTTATTTGACGCTTCAAAGCCAAGCTTAATGACCTGCTCAATTATTGCGCCGTCGGGAGCCATGACTACCACTCCGGCTCTGCTGCCCCGCTGATTGGATGATCCATCACAGTACAACTACGAAATGTCCCCAACATAAATTCTCCAGTTCGGCTCTGATCGAGTCTCATCGGGGTTGAAACCAGTAAGACCTGCAGCGAATTCGGCAACGAAGTCGGCAAGCACTTGTCCTTTGATTACGGTTCTTGGTAGAAACTGAATGTCGTACTGGCCGAGTTCAAGTGCCCAGTTTGAAACACGGCTTGATGCTTCTGCACTTCGTAGTACTGATCGGAGGGGATAATCTGTTAGCACCCCAATGCTGTGTCCCTGGAAGTAATGCATCAGTTTTCTTGCTGACATGACTAGTGCTAAGATGAGTTTTTTCAAAGGAAGGTAGCGTGTTTCGGCATCAACCATTGCCTTGCTCACATAATACACTGGCCGCTGCTCGCCAAGATCTTCCTTTAATAGTACGGCGCTGACGACCCTGTCGGAAACTGCTAGGTACAGAATGAGCGAGTCACCCGCAGCAGGTGTTGTTAAGAGTGGTACTGAGCGGAGATAGGTCTTGAGGCCGTTGAAAGCCGCTTCACATTCGGGGGACCATTCAAAAGCCTTGCCCTACTGTAGTGTATGAAAGAATTGTTGGCAGAGATTTGTGGACCGACTGATGAATCTGTTCAGTGCGGCAGCCATTCACATCAACTTTTGAACCTCTTTTACTGAACGAGGGGAGCTGAGTTCCGGGATTGCTGTGATTTGCCTTCGGTTGGCTTCGATTCCTCGGTGGTTTACGATGTATCCCTAGAATTTGCCAGAGCCGATACCAAACGTACATTTGGAAGCGTTCAGCTTCATTCCATATTTGCGTAGGATGCCGAATGTTTCTTCTAGATCGGCGATGTGATTATGCTCTTCCTTAGACTTGACTACCATATCGTCAATGTACACTTCCATTGTTTTGCTGATTTGTTCTTTGAACATGGTGGTGACTAGTCTCTGGTAGGTTGCCCTGCATTCTTCAGTCCAAAAGGCATAACCTTATAACAATAGCTTCCTCTGGAGGTGAGGAATGCAGTTTTGTCTTGGTCATCGGGAGTCATTGCAATTTGATGGTAGCCTCTGTAGGCATTGAGAAAGCTCATGCGCTAGTGACGTGCTGTAGCATCTACCAGTTGGTCTATCCTTGGGAGAGGAAAACAATCTTTGGGGCAGGCTTTGTTCAGGTCCGTAAAATCAACGCAGATTCGCCAGGTTCCATTCTTCTTCGTCACAACCACAGTATTAGAGTGCCATGTAGGGTAGGTCACTTCCCTGATTGCCCCGACGTCAAGCAACCGGTCAACCTCTTCAACAATTGCGGCAGTGTGCTCTGCGGCTTATCGCCGGCTTTTCTGAATGACCAGCTTGCATTTAGGGCAACATTTAAGCGGTGTTGCGAAACAAACGGATCTACACCAGGCATTTCATATGGAGTCCAAGCAAATACATCAAGGTTGTCGAGCAAGAAGGAAATTAGCTGTTGTCTGTCGGTTTGTTTGAGGGAGGCGCCAACCATGAAGAACCTGTCTAGGTTGTCGTTGATTTCAACTCGATCTAGGTCTTTCGTGGCCTTTTTGCTCGGGAGCCGTTCGACATCGTCGAGGCTCTCCCGATCCGGTACCTCGATGGAATTCACTTGCAACTTATTCGGCGTCTTTCCAGCGAGGACATAGCATTCCCGCGTCGACTTCTGTGAACCTCGGATTTGCTCAACGCTGCGTGCTGTCGGGAAGCGGAGCAGCTGATGATAGGTGCTTGGCACGGCTCGCATAGTATGCAACCAAGTCCGCCCCATAATGAGATTATACGGCGACGGCAACTTTACAACCAAGAACTCCACATCCATTGTTCGGGAACCCGCCCGGACGAGTAGTGTGATCTTTCCCAACAGGTACTCTGGATTGGCATTGAAGCCAAATAGTGGGTAAGGGGCCGGGGAGAGGTTCGATTCAGAGGAGCCGAGTTTGGTGAAAGTTCTGCAGTACGTAACCTCTGATGTTCTTCCCGGGTCAATGAGTACGTGCTCAATTGTGAATCGATTTACGTGTAACTCAATTACCAGGGGATCGATGTGGGGAAGTGACACACCAGCCAAATCTGAATCATCAAAAGAAATGCTTGCATCTTCAAGGGGCCGTTTAGATGGAGTGAGTCGATTTTGAGGGCCGGGATTTGACTGAATCGTATGCACCGAGGATGAAATTGGCAGGCTGCAGATCATTTGGATCACGCCGAGTGGAGGAGAATCCTGTCTTGGGGCCATTGCTTTGGTTGGGTTGGCTTTGCGGCCATAGTGTTGTAGCCAACCACCCTGCTCTGGTTCCTCTAGGTGATCTGTCAATGCATAACAGCTCTCGGTTTTATTGCCATGATCCTTTCGATACTTGCACCGCTGATCCCGTCTTCGAGTAGCGGGAGGTCCCACAATTTTTGACGGCCATTTAAAGAACGAGAGGGCCAACCTTATATGCGGACTCGCTGCAGAGGTACTGAAAACTTCAGATCGTTGTTTCTTCTTGGGCTCCGGGGATAATGAGTCAGAGTCGCTATTAGTGTCGTGTTGTCGGGCTCGAGATCATTGACCACCTGCCCTCATAGGTTGTTCCGGACCTTGGCGTACAGCTTGTTTGGACTTTTCCACCTCCAAGGCCAAATCCAGACGAAGACGTTCATTCTCAGCGATCAGGTTCTCCAATTGCTGTTCGTTTTGCTTTTCTTTTTCCATGATCGCTTGCATTGCCTCATGCTTCGGAGTCGAAGGAGAGGCGAAGTTCAAAACGCGTCTTGTAGGGATAACCTCCGGTCCATGCATGTTTGTTGGAGTGAGGTCTTCTCTCTGCGTGGTTTTATCGGTGACTATTGGAGGGTCTTCTGGTACGCCCGCCATAGATGTGTTTGAGTATTCCCACAGACGGCGCCAATTATGGAGAAGTGGTTTGGAAATACTCTGCTGATCCTGGGGGACGCTCAGGACCCTCTTCGAGTCACCTGAAAAGGAACAAATGCTCCGGACAGGGTGCCGGAATTAGCACTCCGACGGACAAGTCAGTCTCCACACTCAAGATTACTTGTTTTCTGAGTTAAATGTAATAGTTCTCACATACCTCTTACTGGATGATATTCTTCTATTTATATCCTTTCTTAGGCCTCGAGATTTGGCCCATTTTCTGTTCATTATTCGACTTTCTTTTAAGCAGATTGATTTTCACTCGGCCCTTTACCTATTTGGCTATTTGACCGAATGGGGTAGGATTAGGATGTGGGGCGAAGCCGAATACAATACATATATTCCAGCTTTCCAAGTTCATCTACTCGGCCTATTTACGACCCCCAATATTCGGCCCCCGCAGTGGCATTTTGAATTTTTTCGGTAATTTGAAGCTACCTCCGTGCATCCATCCTCTGTATCAGGAATGGAATTAAACTGCTAGGATTTTTTGAACAACTTCTCTAACTTGGCTATCTTTAGCATAACCGGATCAAATTTAGCAATGTTAAGTGGAAAAAGTCCCTCAACTAGATGAACCGGGGCTCTACCAGTAGGAGCCTGGGCCAATTCTCTTGGTTGATCAAAACTTAGAAATTTCTCAATAGTCGGAGATTGGTCAAGACCTGGATAGTGAACTGGTTGTGGAAGGGCAGTAGTTCTACCAATGGTATCACTCTGAGTAGCTACTGTATGATTAATAACGCCCATGGACCGCTGGAGGTTGGCGATCATTTCTGCGATGTCTGGGAGATTTTGAGCCATTAAAGAAACTGGGGAACAGCTTACTAGGGTACTAAATAAAGGACATATGAGGGGTGACTGTCATAAAATCTGAAATGGAGATTGGGCATGTGACGGGCCTTGAAGCAACTGTGTTTGTCTAACCTTTCTTCTAGATACTGATGGAAGTGACACTAACATTGGCTAACTTTGAACAAGATCTGTAGTTTTGCAGAGTCTACCAGCACGAGTCTATAGGGTTTTAGGGGTGTTAGAACTTTCTGAAGCTATGATGAGCCAACTACCTAGCAAATGGAAGAAGAAAAAAAAAAAAATAATAATAAACATAAAATAAAAAGCAGAACTCAAGAATATCAGAAGTCACAAAACATCCTTAGTGGTACATAAATCCAGTAGCATTTCGACTCAATCTGTACCACTGACCACTATATATTCCAACCAACTATTATGTTCTCAACCTAACCATTGATGTACCTGAACCACTGATATGAACAGTGAAACCCTGTACAGGATCCCACATATAGTACATAGCAAATACGGTGAACCAAAACACCCCTATGGGGGCTTGGGATACCCCATCCTAGTTAGGAGACGAACTAGGGCTTCACCATTCAAACAATTGGTATCATTGCATCTTAGACACAGGAGAGCATTATGTCCTATTTATAGAAGTTGCTAGAACTGAGTATATGAACTAGGTCAATCTGGTCAAAAGGGGTACCTCGACAAGACACCTAATAAACCTACCTTGCCCAACACCTAAATGAGTGAAGATCAAACGGTACGTTAGTAGTCCTGATTCGAGACTTGCATTTCC
Organism: Camellia sinensis; assembly: GCF_004153795.1. Taxonomy (NCBI): domain Eukaryota; kingdom Viridiplantae; phylum Streptophyta; class Magnoliopsida; order Ericales; family Theaceae; genus Camellia; species Camellia sinensis. The sequence continues at coordinate 29,537 of NW_021034324.1, forward strand.
ACCATAACAGAGCCCACATCCGGCAAGCCATCCAGGATGTTAGATGACAAATATAGTGACTCTAAGAGCACTATGCATGAAATGCAATGAATAGACATATGGAGATAAAATCAACATTATGAAGTTTGAGTCATGTTCTCTTAATCTCCCTAACAGAGTTGTTAGAAACTGTGGAATTCCTCTCGGGGTTGCCAAGTGCACCCAACAGTTTGGAGTCTCGACCTCCTGATCTAGTCACACTAGTGCAATGTGAAACAGAAGAATGAGAGTCCAAATCCGGCAATTTTTATAGAAAATCCTTCTTTTTTTTTGCGAAGTATTGCCATAAATGGACTACATCACTAGATTTTAGAGTCACTATCTAATATTTTGGGGAAATTAGGAAACTTGTGACTCATGCCAAGGCCACCGTCCGTCATAACCAAAGTGTCTAGGCTCGAGAACAAAGATATGAGAGGGGAAGGTCATTAATTGAGCACCCCACTCACCCGATCAAAGATTGGCCTCTACTAAGTCATAATGTGGTTTTCTATAATCAATGTAAATCCATATTCTGATTATTGATAATGTTGTCATTACTATCTGAGTCATTCAAATATAGATTACTATATGAGTCATTCAAATATAGATTGTGTCTTAAATTTTGGTTATACTCTAACTTCATGCTTTTTTTGACAAGGGGTTTTCTTGAATAAAATCCACATCATAAGAATCATCTACACTCCAAAATAAATAACATAACCTCCATCTACTAGCATTCCAGCATATATTTTACTTAAGCACTTAGCCTTATGTTATAGCAATAGATATGGTAAGAAACATGCACATGCAATATGCTAAAGCTTGAAATGCTCATCTAGTACTCCAAGGCGAGTCATGATATATACATATCTGTATAGATATGTATGATCATATATACAAGTTCCTAATGCAATACATATAGACCATGTTCCTAGGAGTCCGAATTGCTAAGATGTAGCATGAGTATCACCACAATACATGGATTTCCACATGTATTCATCTTTAAAGATAACACATAATATTAAAGAGGATGATCTGGACTCAAATGCATGGAAGAGTGGATGCAATATATAGGCATGGTAAAGAAAACATGATGCAATACCGAAAGCAGAAAAATAAAAGAGTTAGAAAGATGTGGGGTTGGAAGATTATTACAACAATTCGAATAAGAAAAAAAAGAGGGAGAGATAAATTATTAAAATAATGAATTGATTTAGCCTAGCTACTGCTGAACTTAACAAATCACACTAAATAATGAAAAGAAGCAATCTAAGGGCTCTAGTACTGCACAGGGGAGCATTCCCCAGAAATTGTCTGTTTTGTTCTTAGGAGAAATGATTGGCCAGACACTAGATGAGCTGGAATTCCCTTTTCGGCAGGGGATTAGGTCAGTGTAGAATCTCAAGATAGTGGCCAAAGGGGGGCTTTCTAGGTAGTTCTCACACCTTCCACCTCCTTTGTTGACAAGGATCACTTGGAGAGGAGATAGATGGGAAAAAACCCTCCACAACAACATAAACAAATATATACCACAGATATTTTGCCCAAAGAAACAAATTAAATGGATCAAAATCAAAACAAATTCAAGCCAAAGAAATAGATAAGAACCTACATATTTTGTTTGTGAATGAGAGCCAGTTAATACCCAAATCCATACTGTTAAGTGGAGAGCGTAGATTAGTGCAAATCATTTCTTGGCAAAAGCTTTTCTTATTAAAATAATGGATTCATCAAACTCATTAAAAACTCCCCATCTAGTCATAGAACAAGGATGATAACATCCCTTTCTATGTTCACAAATGATCCAGAAGGGAGTTTTCACTTTCTTTGGCCCAAAATTTCTTGTTTTACTTACAAAATACTCAGTGAAAAAAGAGAGAACAACACTTGTCAACACCAAATCCCATGGATCACTCAAGCAACCTATGAAACAACCCCTAACAGTTATTTTCATTGAGTCAAGGGTCAAAACACAAAGATTGGCATACTTGAGAGATATAATAGATGAAGATAAGTGGTGTAACAGGGAGAAGAGTTATTCTACTTATTGAACTAGTGAATGGATTGCTAAAATTACTTCCAAGCACATCCACAAGTGTGATGCCCCGATTCCGTTGTATGCTAATTGGTCCTTAATTTGAGTATGATTATGTGTTTAATATGATTTCATGTGCCATTGTGTGAAAATATGTGGTTTTGAATTTCTATCTACTCACTGTAGGAATATCTGTTTGATTTATCAGCTTTGGAAATTAACTTGAGGGCCTTATCGGCCACAGAACCCGAAATTGATTGCGCCATTGTGATTAGCGTAATCTTTAGAGCCTATGGTGAAATTTAATTGAAAGTTGATTCGGATCAGATTAACTTGATTAAATTGATGATTTAGTGCCCAATTATTTAATGTTATTAAATAAGTGGGGCCTTATATGTGAGGCCATATACACTCTCATTGCCTCTTTTGAACTCAAAAATCTGATTTTGGTGCCTTGAGAGAGAGTGAGAGCCGGCCATAGAGATAGAAGGGAGAGACTTGTGCAATTTTGACTCAAGCTTAGATATTTGAAGTCTAGTTCAAGAATTAACCATAGATTGGGCTTCTAGGTAAGCAATTGATTCGTGAATTCATGAGTTTAATGTGTAATCTTCTGTGTTCAAGGTTTGTTTGTAACCAAGAGCATGAGTTGAGTTGGTTTTGTTGGAATGAAAGCTTGATGTGTGCATGCATGTAAAGAATACCTATGGAATCACAAAATCTAGCACGTAAATTGTAAATTATGAAAGATTGGAAGTGTAATCCCACATGCAAGCATGTTTTTGTTGAGTTTCATGGGAATGAGCACCAAATGCATCATTAGAAGTGAAAATGAAAGTCAAAATGGGCAAGCATGTTGTTTATTAAAAATGGGAACCTTGAATGCATGAGTTTGAGTTAATTTGGGGCATGCATGTGATCAATTCGTGAAATTGAACTCCATTGTGTTGTAATTTGGTGTTAGTACCATGTTAGTACAAACATATGTGAGATTTGAGCCATCATATGCAATAAATGTGGTTGAAATGTCGAATTTGAGCTCAAGAACACATTCTGAAAAACCTAGAAATTTGATGTCCGCTCGAGCGGGGAAACCGCCGCTCGAGCGTGAATTTCGTGCTCCCAGTATTTTCTGCAGACCATGATGTCCGCTCGAGCGGGGAAGTCCACGCTCGAGCGGGGAGCTATGTAGGATGGACTTCCGCTCGAGCCTCCAAGTTCCACACTCGAGCGTAAAAATGGCATAACCAGTACTTTTGCAAACCTCATAGGTCCGCTCGAGCGGGGAAGTCCACGCTCAAGCAGGGACCCTGCTTTCTGAAATTTTGAAAGTGTATTCTGTGTTTCATTTTCCGTTCTCTTACACTTGCAAGCACTCTTAGGCATGCATTAAGCATTGTAATGGAGTTAAAGAGATAAAAATGAAGCCTAAAGACGAATATGTGAATTAAAGAATGGATTGAATTACACTAGGTCGAATGGTCAAAAGGGTGCCCCGGTAAAAACCGGGGTTTGTGTTCCCATCGTGGCAGAGCCCGTAACCGGTCAGCCTTATGGCACGCTTCTCAAAGTGATCCTCCGGCACCGTTCAGGAATAGCATATGGCAAACACAGTGTCCTAGGCGCACCAATGCAAATGCAATGCAAAGAAACACATAAGTGTAATCAAAACAAGATATCATGAGTTCGAGTCAAGTTCTCTAAATCCCCAGTAGAGTCGCCAGAAACTGTAAACGTCCCCGAACGTCCCGGGAAAAATTCTGTTTTGTTCATTTGGGCTCACTACAGTTCAAGACTCAATGTCACGGTCCTGTATCTAATCCCGCAGACTGCAATGCAAGACCAATGAATCATTAAAGAGTCCAAATCCGGCAAATCGTTTTGAAAAACAGATTTTTAGAAAGAAGTGCCAAACATGGACTGCTTTTCCAGATACAAAGTCGCCACCTAAATATTTTATTTTGGGAGAATTTAGGAAACCCTGACTCATGCCTAAGGCCACGTGTCCGTCATCACCAAAGTTGCCTCGGCTCGGGAACTTGGGTACGATTGGGGAAGGTCACTTCATGAGCACCCCCGCTTGCCCGATCAAAGATCGACCTCTACTAACCATGATATCGAGTTTTAAAAACATTATGTGCACTTATTCCGGTTATTAGCCTAGAATTACTATGTGATGCACACAGCATACAAGTATAGACTGGATCGCCTAAGTTGGAACAAAGCATCGCATATCCGTTTATTTTTTTAAATGGATTGAATTTTGCTACTCGCAAGTAGGCTAAAACACGGGTTTCGACGAATCATTCCAGCTCAAGCAACCCAACCTTCACCCACAGGCATTCATGCAGTTATATCACATAAGCACATAGCCTCACGGCAAGCATGCTATCATGGCAGTCACTAACACACATGCAAGGATGCTGAAACATAAACACTTACCGAGTACTCCGAGCCAAAACATAAACTAGTTAGTAATCAATGCATGATCCTCGTTCATGTTAAGATGGCTAATGTAACACATGCAAAATGCAACTAAGATAGGCTCGGCTATTCTAAACATGGCATATGAAATGCAATAGATAACATGTATTCAACTTGGAATTGAAATACAATGCAGTTAGCATGATGCGTCGAGCCCGGTGCATGCAATACAAATGAATGAATGCAAGCATGCGAACATATAGATGCTAATTGAAACATGCCCTAAAACTAACCATCATAAGCAGGTAAATAAAAGGGAGAAAGACGTGGGGTTGGAAGACGTACATCACACGCACGCACACTTATTACAACATTGCCCTCCTCGGAGGGTCCAAATAAATATTACACAACCAAAATGAATAACCAATTATTACAGAACACTAGCTAATTAACAAATTTACTAAGAAAGCGAGTAAACTAGTATGCAATGCTACATGAAGTAAACTGCCGCAGCTCTGTTCGGAATGATGAAAGATGCATGCATGCTCGAGTCGCCATGTCGGGAAATCCATCGCGATGCCCCGATTTGCCTCTGTTTGCAACTAGTCCCAGAACACTGTACAAAGCTCCAGAAGCCTGCTGACCAGTTTTTGCTACTGGTTTCCGGTTTGCTGCAACAGAGAGCGAGAAAGGGGCATGGCAAAGTATTTTCAACATATGTGTGCATGACCACTCTCCCCATCGTTGCACAAGCTCCAAGGAGTGTAGTCATCGATCCTCGTGTCACCAATCACGCATCTCGATGCATGATGGCCGAGGAGTTGAATTGCACGACTCAATGTGAAATGAATGCACAAATGGACACCTAAAGGTAACAACTCTATCATGGATAGTCAAGAGTGTTGGCGACCGGGAATTGAAGCACGTTTCGTCACTTTGAGTACGAAACATCCCTCGTTTCCCGTGTTTGGACTAAACCCTACTCCAAACATTATGCAACAACTAGAATGGCATGGCATGCAAACATAATGCAACAACTGGCATGCAATCCTAAACGAAATGCAATTGAGGCACGCAAACATGCAATCCTAAACGAAATGCAACTGAGACACGCAAAGGTGCAACTAGCATGCGCAATGCTATGAATTATCAATGGCGTACTCAATGCACATGACATAATATGGCATACACAATGCAAGATGGACTTAAACCAATATGAGTGGACCTCAGCCACACTCAAATCAGTGGCCAAACATGATGAAATTAAGACAACAACACTTATGCAAACATGCACAATACGAGGGACCAAACCTAAGGCACAAAGTGCAACTCTACTAAGGCATGGCAAGGGATTAAATATGGCATACAATCACACATTTTCCAGCTCTGAAATGTCATACAAAGTGGCTCCAAATCATGTAAACACCTCACACAATGCAGACTAGATGGCCCAAATACCAAAACTAGTGAAGTGGATTACACTATAGGCATGCAAAGCAATACTCAAATGGCCAAACTTGCCCCAAACAGTCCCTATGCAGGCCAAAACAGTAGCAAATATGGACTAAAATGATGGCTCGCGAAGCATGGAAATGAAGCTCATGCAATGGTCCAAAAATGAGGTATTCATGCATAACTCTCAAACACATTTAAAGAGTGGAAAACATGGGAATATGGCATACATATAAGCTCTGAAATATGATTCACCATGATGCCAAAACATGGAAACACCTCAAAATACACATGCAATAGGCTTCACAACTCAAAGCTAGGCAAGGGTATTGAACTACAACCACGCATAGCAAACATCATTCGACCATGAGGCCCAAAAATAGAGATAAAACAGTCCAAAACATGCACAAAATTAGTTTAAGGCATGGCCAAAAAGTGCTAGAATCAAAGGCCAAAATAGCATGCAATGTAAGCTAGTAAAGAGGATTTGCACTACAAGCATGTGAGGCAATCAAGAGGCCACTAAACCAGAAAAATTCAGAGGTATGACATGCCAAATAAAGCCCAAAAACCGACTGAAACATGGTTAATGCATGCAAGAATGAGATGCTCGTTTGATATGCTATGAAGAGGGTTATTCTACAGATGCAAGATGGACATCCAATATGGAAAAACATGCTCTGGACAGAGCCTATGCATGTCCTAAAACTCATGAAAAATGGCCTGAAACATGGCTTGGAAGCATGCAAATAAGGGCTCCTTTGTAAGGCCAAAAATGCTAGAAAACAAAACAAGGTGTGAGAGGGTCACCCCTCTCTGATTTTGGCTCTCAAAATAGTATGCTAGCCACTGAAAATCCACTAGATTTCAGTGGCTAGAAGGCCAAACAAAGCTCAATGCAAAGGTCTAAGTGCATGGCTCAAAACAAGGTGAAAACAAGCATGCAAGGGGGTAGATGACCCCCAATAGAAAAATGGTCTTAAACAAACATGTTAAGGACTTGAAAACAAGACTTTTTTCAGTTTATGACAAAACCCAAATATGCTTGCAAGTATGGCTAAGAGATGAAGCAAAATAAAGACCAAAAGAGGAAAAGAAGTGTTACCCTTGAAGCTCAGCAACTCCAAAAGCTTTGAAGCCAAAAACTCGGACCTTAGGACCTCTCAAGACCTTCCAAGAAGCTTAGGTTGGTGTTGGAGGTGTTGGGCTAAGAGGTGTAGTGTAAATGTGCAAGAACCATGGACTTTTGAGACCAAAATAGGGAGATATAAAGAGGGAGGTGTGTATTCCTTAGACAAATTTTCTGAACCTTTGCAAATGAGGCAGAGGGTCTCTCTTATAAAGGAACAAAGGTCCAAGCTTCTTGAGGAAGCTAAAGCAAAAAGGGTCAAGCTTCTTGAGGAAGCTAGAGCCAAAGGGTCAAGCTTCTCCAAGAAGCTAAAAAGGGTTCAAGCTTCTCTTAGAAGCTTAGAGCAAAGGGCCAAGCTTCTTTAAGAAGCCAAAACAAGATTGCCAATCCTCCATACACATGTATGGAGGATGCAGTCTGTGCCTTCCAACTGGCACAACTGGCACACACTCACAGAGATAGAAAAAGGGGAAGCTGGCTGACCAGTTCAGGTGGTCGGCCGACCAGTTCAAAAGGTTCAAGTGAGCAAAATGTGGTCGGCAGCTCTGATTGGTGGTCTCATAAGTGAGTGCAAGCCAGTGGTGTGGTGGGAGACCAGCAATTATGGCCTAAAAGTGAGGGAGACCAGCTACTTGACAAGAAAACTGGCCGACCGGGGAAAAGTGGTCTCCAAGGAGAAAAGGTGGTCTCCCACCCTAGTACCACCTTCCAAACAATGAAAATAGGGTCCATGCCAAAAATGAACCAAGACGGATGCAAAATGAGGGTTCGGGGGCCAAAACACGCAGCCTGAGGCCCCGAAAACTGACTATTAAGCATCGAAAGTGGCGTGCGACCACGAAGGTGGTCTCCTGGGCCACAGTGTCCCTCTAGAGAGAGGAAACAAGGTATGTGCCAAAAATCGGAGCAAACGGAGAAAGTTAAGCGGTCCCGAACCGAGATGCACTGCCGACGGCTCTAAAAATCAAAAACTGGTCTCCAAATGGGAACAGTGGTCTACAACCATGAAAAGTAGCCTACGGCCACTAAAAGATGGTCTACGAGACCTCTCCCTCCCTTTGGGAAGAGAAAACAGAATCTGGTTCGCAAACCGAGGCAAAGCACAAAAGAGTCCCGAAGTCCGGAGGCAAGGCTCTCAGCCGAGACTCCGTAACCTCAGAACGAGCACAACATACGCAATCACCGAGCGCTCAATTGATGACGTCTGAGTCTTAAGGTCGGTCAAAAATGGGGTGTCTACAGTAACGCATATGTGTTATGTGATATGTAGGATCGAGCTCCAGGGCAAATCCACAAGCCGATCACTGTGAGTAACATCTGAAATATATTGTTGTCCAATTACTTACTTCTACGTAAGTTTTGTAAAGTTCATTAATTTGAACAGTGGACAAAGTCTGATATGAAAGTTTGAAAGGCCTAGAAGGCCAGTTTGATATGAAAGTTTGAAAGGCCTAAAAGGCCAGTTTGATATGGAAGTTTGAAAGGCCTAAAAGGCCAGTTTGATATGAAAGTTTGAAAGGCCTAAAAGGCCAATTTGATAGGAAAAATTGGAAAGGCCAAAGGCCAGTTTGACATGAATGAATTGGGCCTAAGGCCGTCTGATGTATGATGTTCTAATGCATTTTCTTTATTTGATATTATTCACTAGGCTTTCGCTTACGCTCATTCATATGTTTGTAGGTGAGCCAAGAGAGGTCCAGACCCAGCACCAGTGAAGCTTGTACGGAACAACCGGGTTTTGGAGAGTTAGCCCATGTGTCTCACGCACGAGACTCATCTTCGCCTTTTTGTCATTTGTTCCATGTTGTCATGTTGGCGAAGTCCTTGTATATGTATGTATATAGTTTTCATGGGTGACTTAGTTTTGGATGATCCTGTTTGTGCAGAACTTTATGGTACTGTATTTTTGTTGTGAGTTATTAATGTACGTATGTGTGGTTTATTTTCATGTGCCATGTAAGCACAGCTCTATGGACAAGGTTTTAAATTTTGCTTCCGTTTGGCCCCTTTTTCTCTGTTGAGTTATGTTTGGTTGATTTGAGGCTGCAAGTAATCTCCTGATTACTGGCCGGTTATGGCCTAAACCCATAAGGGCGGGTTCGGGTTGTGACAACAAGGATCCATAATATATAAGAGCTAGATAGTTAAAGTTATGAAAAGCAAAGAAACAAAGGAAATAACTTTCAACTCAATGGATGGGTGGCTAAAGTTATTCCCTCCGCATACATAAGGAATTATAACAATCACATAATGAAAATAAAGCTTAAAACTGAAGAAAGAGAGATGGAAAAGTGATTTTAGATTATGAGAAAATCACCTCCTAAGAGAATAGGTCACTTTGATTCACAAATTCCCTTGTTAAGTCCCTCAATTCATTTTGGATAGATCGTTTAATGTCCAAAAGTCTGAGCAAGGTTCTTGGGATCAAGCTTCCATGGAGTGTTGGTGTCCAAAGTCAAGAGGCTGGTATGTAGGAAGTGTGGTTGAGAGGAGGAGTCAAAAAGCTCTTAGGAGCCTTGGGCAAAAGTTTCTAACTTCTTGAAAAGTGCTGTCGAGATCTTATATATAGAGCCCAGGTCACAAATATCTGAGATATTTGTGGTACGTAGGCCAAACGAGCTGAAAGTTTCAAAAATGCTCTGTGTCTGGAACATTCAGCCAGCTTAGCTTCCTGGTGATCGATTGAGTGCTTTTGTGGCCAGCCATCATATGATGTTTGGCCAATCAGTGGGCACATCGTCAGATCAATAAAAGTAGGTTAGCTTGAATTAAAGGGATAAACATGTATTTCAGAGGAATTCACCCTTTCCATTCATTTCCACTATAATCTTTGCTCGGTTTGTTTGAAAGAATACTATGTTTAGGGTTTTGAAAATATAAGCATTGCAGTAACTTTTAGAGTTGCACCTACTAAAACTCGTTTTGAAAGAGATTCCATTTTGATCCAAAAACATTTTGTCCAAAACTTTTCATTAGAGGGTTTAAAGCTTGATCCTTAGAGCTCCTGCCATGGAACTTGGATAGATTAACACCTCTTGTTTTCGACATCAGGAGCTCAAAAGGGAATGCCCAAGTCTCAAGGCTAGTAAAAAATGGGGTGTCTACAAGTGAAAGGACAAAATCATATACTAACGTCTCACACAACATAAGGAACACCCAAAAAAAGGAACACTTCTCGTGGCATGCGAAAATTATGTTGAAATGCTTTGGGATGGCCATTAAACATCTTATTCATTCATGCTCTTCCAATCAATAAAGATGTGTGAAAAGAATTCTTGTCAACATACATATATTCATAGCCCACTTTTGCAAGCCATATCCCTGATGTAGTGGTTTTGATCTCTGATCATCTCGCGGATCCATGCATTAATTAGGCCGTTGCAAACTACACTTGAGCTTGTACCCTCTTGTGGATCCATGGAACCTATACAACACATACAATCTAAAAGAACAATATGTTGCATGCTTTACTAGAAATGCAAAATTGATTCCATAAATAATTACAAAAAAATGTTAACATCAATAAAAGAAAAAAAAAAGAAAAAAAATCCTAACCATTTTACTTTATAACTAATCACAAAAAAAACATGTTAACAACAATCCTAAGCATTTGCTCTAAAGGAAGACACCCAAAAAAAAAAAAAAAAAAAAAAAAAAAGAATAAAAAAATAGAATTGTCTTGAACTAAGCACCAAAAAAATAAAAAAATAAAAAGAAAAGTAAGACCAAGAAAAAAAGAATTAAGAAAGCAGTATGAAAAATAAAAAGGTTGAATTTCTAGTAAAGAAGAAAAGAGATTTTTTTCCCTTGCCAAGATGATGGTTATTATTACTTGAATGCTCGTCTATTTCTCGCATAACTTATGAAAGTTGTGGAAAAAATATTTCTTTCATTTTAAATAACATGCAATTGCTAATATGATGTCAAAACGTTTCCTTGGAAAGAAGTTTATACCTTATCTATTGTTTAAGTTGAAATAACATCAATAAACATCAAAAAAAAAAAAAAACTCATCAATACAGAGCACAACACAACACACCTTTTTTTGAAAAAGATTGAAAGTTGAAATGAAGTGAAGATTCTTAACCTTCATTGTGAAGAACCTCCATAGCACAAAGAAGCTTTGAAATGGAGCCAAGCCAGAAATAAAAAAGTAAAGCTTGAAAAGTGAATAAGCCATCTATGAACTATAAAAAGAAAATAACAATCCCTTCTTTTTTTTTTCTTCTTTTTTAACTTTTTCCCAGCAAGTCAAATAATTGTCGTTAAAGTGTGAAATTGCTGGAAGAAGACAAAAGTTGAAGAAAAATGTCTGAGTGATGCATGTGAAACCAAGCTTGAGATTTCATTCAACAATTTAGAAAACAAACAAATGAAGAATTATTTTGTTCAACAACTTATGAAGCACGAGTACTCCAAAAATGTTGTCGTTCAAGTACCGGGTACTTACTAGGTGTGGGTGCGGGTATGAGTATGCATACCGGGTATGCCAAAAAAGCACCGGGTATGTGGTATACAATTAGTACAATGATGGGTACGCGATGGATACGTCTTTGGGTACTTCGGGGTAAAAATTGAGATTTTCTACAATTTAAAGGGTACCGGAGCAAACTTTTTTTTTGTCTATTTTAAAAAATTATATAAATATGGGGTTCTTTTATAATAAATAAAACTTGAAACAAATTAAAACTAGGGTTCCTAGTTTCATTCGATCATCTCATCTCCTTCACAGAAATACAAAGATTCGAAGAGAGAAATAGTGTTGGTCTCATTCGATTTCGATTTCTACTTCATTCGATCATCTCCTTCGTAGAAATATAGAAACTCCTTCGAATGTGTTGATTTCGGTAAGTTTATCTTCGATTCTTCCTCATCTTCTTCTTCGATTGTTCTTTCTCTTTCTATCAAAATTTTTTCCCCAGATTTTTGTTCACTTCTTTGTAGCAAACAAAGAACAGAGAGGCCTTTTTTTATTTCCATCGTTTTTCTTTGATTCTTCTTCCTCTTTATTTCATTTTTCTTTCTTGATTTTTTATTTTTCTGTCCTTTTTTTCCCCTTCATTTTTTTTGATTTGTTTCTTTCCTCTTCAATTTTCTCTTTCTTTGATCCTTCTTCTTCCTTTTTCTTGAACTCTCCTTCATTTTTTTTTTCATATATATATATATTATTTTTTTTATATATTTTTTTCCCCACAGTCAGTGGAATTTCATGCAACTTGCAAGTCTCTAGAGCCTTCTCTGTAATCATCTTCAAAAAAAAAAAAAAAAAAGGTAATGTAAAATGACCCCTCTGTTATTTAACTTGTCCCTCTTCTTATTGTTGTGGACTATATGTAGTAGACACAATAAAAAAAAATTGTTAAATATTTGAAAAGTTATACACTCGAATGATGTGAAATAATTCACAAATTATTTTGTTAATGGTTATATTATAGGAATATGAGTTCATCAGGAAGTATAGGTTCAACTGCAAGTGCCCCTACAACTGCCCCTTTTATTGATACTGATCAAACTGGGTATGAAAATGCTTCTCTTTGGGGTTACGTTACAAAAATAACTAAAAGGGGTGAAGGCGGAAGTGGTAATACCAAATTTCGTTGTAATTATTGTAATAATGAGTTTCAAGGTTCATACTCTAGAGTCAAAGCACATTTGTTGCAAAATTCTAGGCATGGAATTAGAGTGTGTGCATTTGTGATGAATAGGCCTGATCTTTTTGTTGAAATGTGAAAGGTAGATACAGAAGTTGGGAATAGGAAAAAGATTGCAAAGCCTAAAGATGTTCCTCTACCACCTCCCTCTTCCCAAATTAGTTCTAGCGTAAGGGTGGTAGGGGATGTTGGAACATTTAGGTTGGATGGTTATGAACCAAAAAAAAAAAAAGAAAAGAAAGACAAGTGGGAGTAGTGCCTTAGATAAAGCATTCAATCAAGGTGCTAGAGAACATTTGCATTCTTTAATTGCTCGCATGTTCTATTCAGCCGGGTTACCCTTTCATTTGGCTAGGAATCAATATTTTGTGAGTACTTTTAAATTTGCAACTGAGAATCAAATTATAGGATATGTCCCTCTTGGTTTCAACTTATTGAGGACTACTCTACTTCAAAAAGAAAGAGAAAATATTGATAGGTTGTTGGAACCAACAAAACAATCATGGAATCAAAAGGGGTTGAGTGTAGTAACTGATGGATGGACCGATGCACAAATGAGACCGGTTATCAATCTCATGGCAGCATTTGATGGTGGAGCTATGTTTGTAAGAGCTGGTAATTGTGATGGTGAGTACAAAGACAAGTATCATATTGCTAAATTAATTAGTGAGGTGATTGATGAAGTAGGCCCTCATAATGCGATTCATGTAATTATCGACAATGCTCTTGTTTGTAGTGCAGTTGGATTAATCATTCAAGGTAATTACTCGAATATATTTTGGACACCCTGTGTAGTGCACACACTTAATCTTGCTCATAAAAATATTTGTGCTGCTAAGGAAATTGGAGGTATTGCCTATGCTTATGATGAATGCTATTGGATTATAACTACGATTGATGATGAGATGTTCATAAAAAATTTCATCATGAATCATTCTATGAGATTGCCAATTTTCAATGAGTTTGTGCATTTGAAGCTACTTTATGTTGTGGATGCACGCTTTGCACCTGCAATTATTATCGTGGCCTCCAAGCAATGGTGGTAAGTGAGAAATGGTCATCCTATAAAGAAGATGATGTCTGGAAAGCGTCTCTTGTTAAGGAAAAAGTGTTGAATGATATTTGGTGGGACAAGATGGAATACATACTCTCATTTACTTTGCCAATATATGAGATGCTTAGATCTTGTGACACCGATAAGCCACGTTTACATTTGGCCTATGAAATGTGAGATTCAATGATTGAGAGGGTAAAGACATCCATTTATAGGCATGAAGAAAGGTTAGAAAATGAAGAGTCGGCTTTCTATTCTGTGGTGCACCAAATATTAGTGGAGAGATGGACAAAAAGTAGTACACCACTTCATTGTCTCGTACATTCTTTGAATCTGAGGTATAACTCATTTTTAAACTCTTTTTTTTTTTAGATTGGAAAATGATAGAATTTAGTTAACATAATTTAAACTCATAATATAATAACTTAACATAATTTACTTTTTGTTTATTATTTTCCCTAATTTTGCAATTTATGTATTATAGTGGAATGTGGCTTCATGAAAATCCCATTTGTGTTCCTCCTCACAAGGATTAAGAAACTTCTAATATGAGAACCAAGTGCTTTAAGAAATACTTTCCAAATGCAGAAGAGAAAAGGGTTTTGAATACAGAGTATGCCAAATTTTTAGATTTTTTGGAGAGTTTTGAAGACACTGACTTAATATGTGGTAAAGGAGAAATGGAACCAATGGTTTGGTGGTTGGCACATGGCACTTCTGCACCTATGCTCCAATCATTAGTAGTGAAATTACTCGGCCAACCTAGTTCCTCTTCATGTTGTGAAAGGAATTGGAGCACATACTCGTTCATTCACTCCATGCAAAGGAATAAAATGACTCCACAACATTGTGAGGATTTAGTTTTTGTGCATTCTAATATTCGCTTTCTATCAAGGAGGGGTAAACAATACACGGAAGGAGAGAGCAAGTTATGGGACATTGGTGGAGATGCTTTTGATTCATTGGAGGGCTCTGGTTTACTAGAAAATGCAAATCTTTCACTTGAGTCGGAGATAGAAGCCATATTATTTAACGATGAAGTTGATGGAATTGAAAGTTGATGTTCTAAGTTTTCTAGTTTCATTAGGGTTATCTTTTATTTTTGTTTAGCTTGTTTTTGGCATGAAACTTTCTTTTCTAATTTCTTCTATGTAATAATGACCTTAAAATAGCTCGTCAATTTACTTTAGTATTGGTACTATTGAAGAATGATTTATTTATTTATTTATTTTTGTAATTTTTTTGTAATTATGTTATTGAACTTTAATTTGTATGCTGGATGTTTAGATATAAATTAAAAAAAAAATAATAAAAAAATTTGGCGCACCCCACTTGTATCCATACCTGTACCCTACTTTTTAAAAAATTTGTTGTATCGGCATAGCCGTATCGTACCTGTACCCGCACACGTGCTTCATAGTCAACAATAGATACACAAACATAAATGAGAAAAATAATAAAATTTATTGTTCAAATGGGCATCACCATCATAGACACTACTGTTCAAACGTCGGAAAGATTTGTGCAAACGTTAACAAAAATAAATCAACAATTGCAACATTTAAATAATGGTCCAGATTCACAACTTTAGTCCAAATCAAGCACTCTATTTGTCCCAAATAGAGGCATGCCACATTCTGCACCGATAATACTTGGCTGTTGATAGGCACACTCCTATTTCAACTAAGACACGATATAATCAAGGTGTAGGCCCGTGATAAGGTCGCAATTATTCGAAACGTCCATCAGCGTGCAAGAAAACAAAAATAATGGACCACGGGCTCTAATCCTAGTGTGTTTAGTCATCCACATATACTTCAACCTCTTTGTGGATCATGTCGTGTAATATGGTGGTTGCTGCTCTTTAGTAAGTAGCCCCGACATTTTTCAGTCCAAATGGCATGACTTGGTAGCATTAAGTTCCCCACTAAGTAGTGATTGTTGTCTTCCCTCTGTCCTCAGGTGCCATAGAGATCTTATTGTACTCAAAAAACCATCCATGAATGACAATAGACCATGGCCCGTAGTGAAGTCTACTAATTCATCAATATGCGGTAGCAGGAAATCATTCTTAGGGTTTGCCTTATTTGAATCCATAAAGTCAACACAGACTTTAATCTTGCCATCTTTCTTCAAAACCGACGCAATGTTAGCCAACCACGTCGAATATTCTGACACAATAAAAAACCCCATGTTAATCTATTGGGTGACCTCCTCCTTAATTTTCAGCGCCCAGTCTGGCTGAATTCTATGGAGCTTCTGATTGATAGGTCGAGCTTCAGGATCAAGAGGGATCCTATGATATACGATCTTAGGATCGATTCCAGGCATGTCTTTGTAGGACCATAGAAAAACATCTTTAAATTCTTTTAACAAAGCGACTAATTGCTCACACGCCTTTGAAGATAGTGTAATTAATTTGGCGTAAGCGAGGATGCTTCTCAGTACCCACATTAATTAGAACAATTTCATCAAGCAAAGGTTTTGCATGCTTATTTTCCTCCCAATTAATCAAGTTTTTCAAAACTCGAGGAATTTCTTCGTCTTTGTTTTCATCAAAGTTTTAGAAATCCTAGTCACAGAGAAGTAAGCACAATCCATATCACTTTCATTCATCAAGTCTGGCTCAGCCATTATAATGGACTCAAATGAAAAAGGAAAAGATGACCTTGACAACATAGTGGGGTCTGGGTTATCATCCCCAAAATCACCAGACTCCGACTCACTAAATAGACTCAAGTCTAACTCTGACTACACAGACTTAGTGGAATCAAACTCAGACTCACTACCAGATTCAAAATCCACAATACAACCTTTCTTAAGTTTCCAAGTCAAACGCAGTGCCTCTGCTGCATCCAAGATAAGGTCACTGCAATCTACCAGCGGTCTATCCCCGATCATAGGAATAGTGACATTTCCTAAACTCTAAAACTCTGTGTTGGTTTCAAAATCGACTAGTGTTAGTTCCACTTCGTCCCTCCTACTCTCGCCGGAACTCTTATGTCTGCACTGAACAATACCACTGCTAGGGTCCACCCATTCATCATTGCTTTTAGAAAGCTGGTGGTTAAAGAAAATCTTGAATCTGAAAAGATGCTTTTTTGTTTCACAGCTAACCCAAGGTTTGGGAAAACCATAGAAAGGAAAATCATCTCCCTCTCTGATAAAACGTTCATTCAAAGTCCCTTGGATTAGCTTATAACTCAGCTTATATTGTTACCCAGCTCTCTTGGCCTTGATTTTCTCTCACTTCATCTCCTTTCTTTTTCTAGTCCTCCTTTGTAGGTTCATACCCTAATCCGAATGAATGTGAATTATGGGTAACTTCACTTGCCATAGTAATACCCTTCCTGCCACTGATTTCCAACCTCATTACTTGAATATGCCCCAACTTGCTCATGAGGTAGACCGATTGGCACTTACGTACATCTCTCCCCCTTCTTCCATAATTGTTTGGACCAACTATACTTCTGCTAGAGTGAATCCAGAGAGAAAAATATCTTCCTCTTTATGATTTATCTCTAATAATGGCGCCATGACCTTGGGTGGAGGGTGAATAGATGAGTTTCCCAAGATGGTAGCAATTCTCCCTTCATGTGGATATTTTACCATCTGATGTACCGTAAAGGAAATTGCCTTCATTTGATGTAGCCATGGTCTCCCCAATAACAAATTGAATGTTGTTGGAACATCCATGACGTGAAACTCAGCTTCGTGCTCAGATGGCCCTACCATTATCTGTACTTTAACGGTTCCCATGACCTCTCGACTAGTGTTCTTATATGCCTAGATCAATTGGATTGTAGGCATAAAGTCGGATGGCTTTAGCCCTAATACATAAGCAGTACGCGAAAGGGACACATTTATAGCTGATTCGGTATCAATTGAAACCACTGAGACCCATTTCTTTCTGCATTCTAGAGACACATACAAAGGCTTGTTGTGCTCCGATCCTTTTAGGGGAAGCTCTTTATTTGAGAAAGTCATAGCTGGGACTAACTTGATTGGTGTGATCAATGATACCAAATTGATTAGGTGTGGTATTGATTGACAGTTTTGCTTTACTTAAAGCTGTGAGCATGGCCTGGCGGTGTTCCCATAAAACCATGAGCAACCCCCAAATCAAGATGTTGGCTTGAATCTTCTTTAACTGCTTTAAGACGAGGTTCTCTTCTTCTTCTTTCTCGTCATCTTCCAATTTCTCTGTATCTTTCCCAGATGGCTCACTTAGATCTAGGTGTGAGGGCTTAACAAAATGCCTGCTCCTAGTTAAGTGGTCAATTTCTTCATGATACTAGGTATCATCTAGTGTATTAATTCACCAACCCTCGTTGGTATGAGCAAGATGCAGATCATTATCTTTCCACCATTCCCCTTCACTTACAGATAAGTAGTTATCCGGTTCAATGTGAATCATCTCCACATTATAATCATCACCTTTTGGCTGGTAAGGTGACATTGATCGAATTTTTGCAAAGATCTCTCTTTTTCTTATATGTGTCCATGCTAGGTTAGTTCTCTGCCTTTCTTTTTCTGTTGTTAATCCATCTCTCCCCTGTTGTTGGCATTTTGGTATTCCCCTTTCAATCTCCTCTGGCACTTCTCTCTCAATCCTTTCCAGTATTTTTCTTTCAATCTCTTTTACTTCGGACCCCTCTGGCTTACCATTTACCCCAATTTTGCTACACTCACCAACCTTTCCCTTCCTTTTGGCTTTCCTACTAGTTCGTGCTTTCCTCTTTGCTTCCTTATGATCTCCTTTATTTTAGAGTCTTTCTCACTACTTGTCCATCCCTAGCTACCCACCATATTATTCAGATTCCACCATTTGATTTGTACATCTCCCAAGTCATGTTCTTCGAAGAAATGGAATGTATCCAAGTTTCTTCCAAGTCAGCCAAGTCGTCCAACCCTTGCCCAGGTGCATCTTTCCTGCTAACATTAATGGAGAATGAATCAGGAAGAACGGCCTCTGGTCTTGGCTGATCGACTAGCACTCCATATTTACTAGGGTCATATCCTTCTTTCGGTAGTTTCTCCACATCTATTATCGGCACCTCTATTGTTTCTGCTTTAGGATTTGTCCCTCTTTTTTTTTTTTTTCATTCTCATCCTCCTTTATCATTGTCTAGTCCTCCCACTACAAGAAATTGCATTTTTTGCAACGCAAGAAAATATGTTGCTAAAAGGGAAAATTCGTCGGCAAAGAGTTTTGCCAACACACAAAGCTACGTTGGCAACCCGTAGGCAAAAGTGAGTCGGCAAAAGTTTTTGCCGACGAAATTATCATCGCGTTGGTAAAAGTAATGCCTTTAGCGACGAACATAGTCGTTGTTAAAAGCCTTCATCTATCGTCGGCAATTTACCTTGCGTCGGTAAAAGTCATTCAAATATGGTGATTGTGTGACACTTTTCGTGACACAAATTTGCATGGGCAAAAAATATACTTTTAGCAACAAAATATACGTCGGCAAAAGTAAACTTTTGACAACACATTTGCGTTGGTAAATGTTGCCATTTGCCTACGATTTGTTTGTCGATAAAGCTTCACTTTTGGCAACGGCAAATTAGCATTGGCAAAAAATACACTTTCAGCAACACAATATGAGTGGGCAAAAATAAACTTTTAGCAATACATTTACATCGGTAAATATTGCTATTTGCCGACGATTTATTTGTCGATAAAGGTTTACTTTAGACAACGACAAATTAGCATTGGCTAAAAATACACTTCTAACAACACAATATGAGTGGGCACAAATAAACTTTTGGCGACTCATTTACCAACAAAAATAATTGAAAATAATTTATATATTTTTATAAGATTTATAGATTTACAAGAGACATTCCTCAGGCACCACTATTACAAACTAATAACATTGATATAAAATTACCTAAAGTTGATGTGCAAGCAAAAAAAAAACACCGCTGATACTATTTTTAGAAGTAGTGTATAAAACCTAAAAGGGTAAACTCACTAAAATACCCAAATACATCCAAATTGTGAACCCACATTACAAATAACAGATAACACAATGAAAACATGAAACTAACAAAGACAGGCAAAACGACACGAAAAGTATCCACAAACTTATCCAGCAAACCAACATCTAGTAGCAGCCGCTTCACAGCAACATTACAGCAGCCCAACAAGCATCAACCACAAGGGCGGCAGCAGCAGACCAGCAGCTGCAGCAGGCGAATCTGATTCATGCATCTCAGATGAGCTTTGTGCATCTACAACCATCAGGCCAGCTGCATTATTTGACATTCCTTGGGGCATTTCAGAAGAGATGACCAACATGTAAAGGCATTTTAATAGGAGCTACTCAAGCCAAGTTCTTTGCTAATCCTTGCATGATAATTAGAAGAAAAAAAAAAGAATGTAAAATACCCACTTTGGAGGAGAACATCCTTTCTTCTCTACATGATACAGGTGCATTAGCCTCTTGTACATATGAAAATATTGTCAACTTTTGAATATTGGCTCCGCTTGGTAGATTTTTGGAGCTCGCCCTCCCTCCGAAAGAAAAGGAGGATTCATCGGCTTCAACAAGCCCACCCTACACAAAACTTTTTCATTTGCAATTTTGTTGAAGCTCAAGGGTTGTACAATGTGATGGAAAATCACTTTCATGTGTATTTTCAAGCAGGAGGGGCATATTCCTGAATTGCTTCTGCAAGCTTCTTTCGATCCTCCTCAGTTTTTGTTCTTATTAAGAAGGTACGTGCCACAACACTGTCACTGTCAATGTTGTTGTTTCCCACATCACCCTACAAAAAACACAAGTGAAATTTCCCACTACAAAGTGCATTAAAAAAAATGCTTCAGAAAAAATTTCCGTAAAAAACAACCCATGAGAATCCTTCCCACATATATATGTACAAGCGGTGTGTGCAAACGCATTTGCAATTTTATATTTAAATTTTTGGATAGTATGATGGTTGAGGAAAACTAATAGCAATTTTGGACGGTCTGACCAAAAAAAAATTATTCTTATTGTTATTAGATGTGATAGTTACTAAGTGCCGACCTAACTCAGGTGCACTTTATATAATAGAATAGTTATCCCATTTGTTTATTGGATAAATATCCCATTATCATGCAGCAGAAATAGGAACCTCGATTTGTTAGCCTCACTTATGAATTCAATGACAAGATTTACCATGCCTGGAGCCTTGTATGATACAACAGAATATATTGCAGTAGAAATGACAGATAACAAAACATCCCCGTTTCTTATTTATTTCCCCCACAAAAGTGTATTTTGAATTATTTAATTAAGAAATATTACCGCCGTATGAAATATCGCAACAATGGAATTTTTCTACATGTTCGTCTTGATGCCTGGATATAACAATGCATTTAGCAACACTTTCCCCACCTGCCATAAGCAAAAAGGGAACAGAAGTATAATTATGGTCGCAATTGAGCTTTCGTTCTTAATTTGACATAAGCCACTGGTGTGTCTCAGCTCTTCCCTATATGGACAGGTGTGTGTGCATGTACATGTAAGTACTTTTTTCACACATGTCAGACAAATAATGAATAAGTAGGAAAAATTGCAAAGAAGAAAAAAACAAAAACAAAAATCAAAAATTCATTACAAACTCAAGATTTCAAGCTGAATTCAACTTGGGAAGAGCAAAAACAGCAAGAAGACACATACGTCATTTCGAACGAGAAATGTTGGCTTGGATTCTCTTGTGCCCTTGTTAACAACCTCTTTACATTTGATAGATCACTTGACTGAATAAAGCAGAAAAGAAAATAACTAACCATAAGAAAATCAAATGTCTTAATATTAGATTATATAAAAGCAGGCAGATGTAAACAGTGCCCAACTCATCAATGCACTACACGCTGTTGATGCAAATTACAAGAAGCAATGCCCCGATGAATATTTCAAATATGCCTCTTCTTAAAATTTTGGATGATTAACAAAATGAGTAGATGCAAAATGTGTTTTTCTCTTTGAAAAGTTCCAAGAGATGCAAGTCCAAGTCAATTTTATATTTGTCCAATAAGAAAACAGAGCCAATTCAACCCGGCCAACGAACTTGGGTGCCAGAAGATTCTTATTGACAACAAAATGGACATCAAGGAATGGCAAGTTAATGCTGAATTTAAGCATGGAGAAGTTATTCTAGATGTTTCATCTGATTAGGAAGTGAAAACAAAATTCTTATGGCTGAAAAGAGCTTTAATTTATTCACAGGATTAATGACTTCAGACAGAGTGTAGTTTGGAGGTCCTATAACCAAAAGATTTGATTAGCATCCCACATCAATTAAACTTGAAGGCAACATTCCCAAGCCCTTCACAAACTGCTCCTAGTTCCAATTATAGAGCAGGGTAATAAATAAACTTTCAGCAACTTGTTGACTCCCTCTCTCTCTCTCTCTCTCTCTCTAACCATTTCCAACTGCAATTTCCCATCTCAAAGTTACTTCTCTTTATCAACTACCAATATATTTTTTGTAGATTGACTACAAGATGCAGACAAGACAGGAAGTGTTTCCAGGTAGAGAAACACTGAAAGGAGTGGGAGGGAATTATATTGATTAGAGTTCAAACTCCCAAACAAATCACAAGAGACACTAGAAACAAACACAAAGGAAATAAAATGTTTCTTTTACACTGAAAACAAGTAACAATAAATTAGACAATTCTAAAAATTAGACAATTCAAAGAAATAGACATGTCATCTTAAAAACTGACTAACCTGCATCCAACCTTTCCACTCTTCAGTTTGATGCCTGTTCAGATACAGTATGGATTTTCCTGAGATTGGTGACTTATCATGATGAATCTTGAAAGAAGTAATTGCTGAAACTATGATGAGAAGGAAGTAGAGAAATAAGAAAAGATCCCGATTATAACTCTGCAAAAACAAATGATGGTTAAAAGACAAGAGGGCATTGGCAAAACCTTTTTGATTCACCGAAGAGAATTGTACGGTCACATAAGTAACAGTAGATCAAAAGGACACCAAATTCAGATCAGTAGGGAGAGAGAACAATAAGAAGAAAAATGAGAGTCAACTTTCTAACCATGTCCTTCAAACTTACAAAGCTCCAAAACTTATGGTTTTAAATTGTGACGATGAGAGACTTACATGGCTCTGAGTGTCAATCGATTTTCCAGCAAGAAAGTCTCATCCATTAGAAGAAATCTGAAAAGTTAAAGAGCATAAAGAATGTTAAATTAACCCGTTCATATTTCTCATAAATAATCAAAGATGGAAACAACTATTTTTTCTAACCTGACAACGTGAGATGTGACAGGTGAACTTTGAGCTTTAGGAGAAGCCGACTGGAGACCTCCCCACTCCAATAAAACAACTCTGTCATCTTCTTTAACTGTTTCATTTGCCAACTCAACCAAGCTGATATCAGAATGCCTGCCAGTAAAACACTAAATGAGAGAGGAAAGGTGGAACGAAAAGGAAAAAAATAGCTAAGTATTTTCAAACAACTATCTAAACGCCAAGATACAATAAATTGGGAGATTGATAAATTCACTCTTTTTTGGCAGATCGGATCCATAGCACCCCTCTCTCACATGGTGGAGCCTGTTATATGAGAGAGAGGGTTGTGTCAGAGACAGGGCTGTGAATTCATAAAAAAGAACTGTGAATTTAACAATTTCCAACAAATTGATTTGAACAATTTTACAAACAACTAACAACGCAAAAATAACTTTGCTATAATAATAATAATAATAAATTGATTGTCCAAACGTTTGGGAAAAAAATGGTAAGCACCTATTTTTATGAAACACTTTAAATCTATTTATTGAATTTTTTAAATGATGAAAACAATACCAAATAGGGCCTATTAAATAAATAAATAAATAAATAAATAACAAAATTCTATCACATTGTCAATAGTAATCACATTGTCCATGTCATGAAGTAGAACACTTCATGAATTCTGTTACTGCAATTATGATCACAAGAATTATCTGAGTTCAGGGTGAACCAAATCGTCAAACAAAGAAGTCTTGCTCTCTGTCCTTCTCCTTCTTCTTTTTTTCTTTTTTTTTTTTTTTTTTTTGGACATGATTACAGATAAAAGCTTTCTCTTTTCAGGAAAGGATAACTTAATTATCTCTGTTTTCTCAATCAAACTATTCTAATTTCACAAATAGAATGTAGGATCAGTAACTGTCTTTTGTTTGCATAAATGAGACCCAACAATTGTCAAACAAAGCTTATTGGAAACTTGTTAGAAATTTCATGTAAAAACTAAGTAAACAAAATGGAAAATGCTATACGAACAAAAAAAAATTACAAACTTTTCTTACAAACTTTTTAGCTTGCAGTTTTTCTCTAGCTCACTCAATTTGATGTAGTGCTGACACGAGGAAAAAATTAAGAGGTAAGATAATGGTTAAAAATAAGGTAAAGACCAAAAACGAAACTTCCAAAGCAATACCTGTACAAGACCATGAAGGGTCAATTTCGCCTCGTCATCAACATAAATTTCCATTGGCTGAAAGGAAGAAATGTCACAGTAAAGCATATTAGGAGCCTTCCTGAAGGTAATGGAATCCAGCACGAAATGAATGATGGATGAACATCCCTTCAATTGAGATTCCGGTCCATCTGATGTCTCCTTGCAGATATTCTAACTCACAAGAAGCAAGTCCACTGTTGCTCAACATATATACTATTATGTAACCAAAAGGAGCCACAGGTAAGACATACAGCATCAACCCCATTAAAAACGCACACTCAAGGCCTAAAGTAAACAAGAAAATAACTAGGGATGTGAACAAAAGAAAAAATAAGGTACCGAAGAATGAAGAAACTATCCCCACACATCAGACCTAAAGACCGATCTCTCTTCTGCCACTACCCATCCCCTATCACATTACATGCTTAGGTAGAATATTGAATAATGGGCATAAACAAAATGCAAAACTGAAAGCATAGAAGGCTAGAAGCCTACAACCACTGCATTCCTAACTATTTATCGCCAGCAGAAAGCTGACATTTATGGAAAAGGATTCTTCTAAATTCAAGTAGAACAGGTCATGGGACATTACATCTTGCATAAATTTCTTGCAAACAGGACGAATTTCCTTGCTGAGTGTTGCAGAAAACATCATAACTTGTTTGTCATGAGGAGTCATCTTGAATATCTCCAGCACATCTCTCCTCATGTCTGCAGTACATATGAAGCAGAGAAATTGCAAGGTAAGAAAACTTCATCATCAGTCTTGTGAAAAATAATGTCAATTGCAGCTGCAGGTAGTTGTACTCGTTTGCATAGAAAACTTTGGTAGAGAGGAGTCATTAAAATCCAACATTCAAACAAGGGGAAAAAAATAAATTAAATAATAATAATAATAATAATAATAATAATAATAATAATAATAATAATAATAATAATAATAATAATAATAATAATAATAATAACTGGATAAAGGATGATTATCACAGCCTAGAAAAATTCGGCCCCAAAGTTTAATCTTCAAGATTGCTATTGAGAGGGAAGCTGCATCCTTTTGTGGAAATATGCAAGGCACACCAAATTAAATGTTATCGATATCACAAACACAAATGGTTACACAGATTTACTTTAGGAATTCAGGGAATGTATGGAAGACTGAAGATGATGAAATAAGATATGACCTAAAGCATGGTATGAGCTCAGATTCCAATTTGTATCTAAATATAATTAAAAAGCATAAAAAATTGACCCACAAAGAGAGAGAGAGAGAGAGAGAGAGAGAGAGAGAGAGAGAAGAATATCAAAGTGACTGCCTAAGTAAAAGAGTGAATAGAATAAACCCATCAAAGTTTTTCTTTTTCTTTTTCTCTCCCCCAATATTCTCATGGAGCAAGAAAAGGTATTGCGTAATTATATTTATAGTTTAATGCGAAATAGGAGGAAGGCAACTCAGATAGAATCGCAAGGACAGTAATTCATAGAAGACAATAAAAAATACACAAAGATAAACACTCACCTCGTAGTGTATAAGATTGAGGATGTGATATGGATGAGTGTCAACAGTGCCTTTCCCCAACCAATAAACATGTGCACCTTTATTTGCTTTGTATTGAGAGTTAAGGTGGGATGTGTGTGCTCACATATGTGGGTATGCATGTATATAACAAACTGATTCGGACCATAAATCCCTAAAGTTTCACCAATAGATATATGTAAATCTTATAACTTGCATTTTCATAAAGGATATGTAAAGTCCTGCTAATCTTACAACACTACTGCCAGACTCCAACACTGCTTTTTCTGCCTTTAAAAGGACATCTGTCCTAGGGCTCCTCCCAATTGGAACTACTGGACTGTCCTGTATAGCCATGCAAAAATTCTGTTCTTCCCACGCAGTGATCAGCCGGTCAAGGCTGTCAATGAACATTTCACTTTGTGCTTTAAATCCCTCAATGGCCATTTGTCTCGGCCTGATAAATTCAGCAGCATTAGAACCCACTTCTGGTGGTTGGGTATTAGACTTTCCAACTGTAGAACCATCAGGCATCATCTTTTGGTAGGGGCTGGGAAACACCAGCTAATTTTTTAGCTGTTCTTTTGGCCTTTGCTGCTGCAACAGTTTTTGCATCCAAATATTCCCCAGCATGGTATGTTGAAGCCCAAACCAAGGGATTTTTCTTTTCATCTACAAAGCTCCTCAACATATGCCGAATTGAGTCAGTAGATATCACAGTCATGATACCCAACCTGCTATGTTGCAAAATAGATGAAGACATGACTATAAGTAAAAAAAATTAGGATAGCATATTTTAAATGTACAATGATTAGTCTCAATTTTTGTTCAGCATTCTGAAGGCTGGTGCAGTTAACCTCAGATGCAAACTAAAGTGGCATTTAAATTGATGATTTGGAAGGGAAGACTTGCACATGATTTCTTACAGGATTCTAGCTTGGATTTAAATCCTAGGTAGACAAATGAAGAATGCGAGGGCCCACTATTGGTGAATATGAAATATCAATGAAAATGGAGTCATTTGAAATCTGTCCCATACAAGCCCAATATCCTACTCCCAAATCCATAATGTAAAGCTATCTATTTTCTTACGTCCCCCATCTCAGATCATAAGCTAGTATTAATGAATTATAGATAAGTCCTTGTTCTCCAAAGTCATTCAGGCACAGGATGGAAGAAGGCACAGAAGCTACTATAAAGTTCGAAATTAATCTGCCACATTTGCTTCCAGCAATGTCCTAGATAGCAGTTTTTTACTATCTAATATGGAGATTTTTTCCACTTGAAATGGCGAATCCAAAAAGTTTAGTAGAAAAAAAAAAAACACAACAATAAGAAAGTTTTTTTTTTTTTCCCAAGATCAACGAGCAGGTGTTACAATCAGCATCAATGATCATCTACTGAAAACCATTCATGCATCATATACAAAATCACTATTGTTGCCACTAAAGAGGGAATAAATGTAAAGTTAATATCCTGACCAGAAACTTTCATATATTTTTGGAGAAGAATAGGGAAAGAAGAAGAAGAAGAAGAAGAAGAAGAAGAAGAAGAAGAAGAAGAAGAAGAAAGATTTTAAAATGGGGGGAGGTTGAAGAAATGCCATTAATTCTCCATGTCCAAAATGTAAAAAGAATACTAATGCTTTCAGCAACAAAATAGATATACCAGCAATGCTGACAATGTAGATTTGCCACGACCACTGGTCCCACACAACAGCACAGTTACAGATTCCTTCCTTTCCTGAATTCTGAAACAAGAAAACAAATTCTCAGAGTTCAAAATGGAAAAATGAATGATTGAGGTGCGCATTACATGAAAACCAGGGGTCATACTTCAAGCTAAAAGCCACAAGTTCCCTTATAGCGTGATGTAAATAGGAAAAAAACCTTCCTTACTTCAGCTTGATGCATCTTCCCTAGTCACTACAAACCAATAATGTAAGTGCAGAAATCATCTGCCTTCAAAAATTGAAACAAAAATAGCAAACCAGCAAACCAGCACCAGAAACACACTAACCTGTTCAAGAACCACATACAATAATATGGATGTCTAAAATAGGTCCAAACAGAGCATATAAACCACCTGGGAAATGGAAACTCAACCAATGTTGTTACAAACAAAAACAATAATCATCCAAGCCATCACAAAAGAAGCCCATGTACAGCTCACATGGGAGAGCAAATCAAAATAAAAACAATATCAAACACAACATCATAACAATTAGTAATGTAACCAAATTAATATCAAATGCATTTCAATATCCCAAATTTTATTTAAATATCTAACAATATTAAACATAAGAATTCTAAAACGTGTCTAACTATATCTAACAATCCCAAACATAATAATTCCAAAAAGTATCTAAATGTTCAACAAAATAACCTATAAAACGAAACAAAGAAAAATAAAATGAATGCCTACGTGCGAAACGACAAATTATCATATCTTTAATGACCATATATGTCACTACTAAATCACGAACATCCACTAAAATAATATCATATGATTTCAAACTACCTAATAATTTTACATTTCAAATTGCATAATAGTTTTAAAAAAATGTTAGTAAGAATGTACATGTTTGACCATCCAGATCTCGATTTCTCCTTTTAGTAACCAAAAAAAAAAATATATATATATATATACAGTGAAAGCATATACATTTAGATAAATTTCAGCAATATTCAAATTTTTTTTTTCAAACAATCCATGTCCACTCATAAGAAAATAAATTTGTTCACATACTTTGTGATTATGTGAACAAAACACAAAATTTTATTGATCTAAAACTTCGAATCCCACACTATTGTCAGTAATTGCACCCATGATTGCAAAAATTTGACAATGTGAATTGCAAGGAGTAATCATGCCAACCAAAATAAATATTAAAAAAATAGAAGCACATCTGGTTATTTATAGTCACATAACAATAATCAAATTATTTACTTAAACATTGTCACAAATTCTTTCTTTGTATGAACAGTAGCACAATAACTTAATTCTCATTAAAATTTGATCATTTGAGGAAATTAAAACTTTGTGAAGCTGGGTTAGCTTCCTTTCAAATAAAATTATATTTTTTTAGTCTGAAAATTAAAATGTGAATCACGCACTTTTGATATGTGGCAATCTGGATCGCAGAACTTTTTACTGCTGATAATGGTAATAACATTATATTGAAATGAAAAAAGAAAAAAAAATTCATTACGTTGGATGTATCCTAGATGAATTTTTTACGGATCAATTAATAATGTGATTATTTTATTGTTTGAACAAGTATATATGATATAGGATGATATTTAATGCTTGTAGAATATATCAACACTAGAACAATTTGGGGGGGAAAAAAAATCTCTTTGAAACATTAGTTCACAATTGTAACTTGTTTGAGCATTGGTGCTTTGAAATGAGGAATTCAAAATATCATGAATGCAGAGTATTATGTTTTTCTCTCTTTTTCTTTGAAGCTTTTTGGGAGATGATGGCATTTATAGGTTTTTATCGCTTGGGCATTTCTATATGATTTGTCACGTGAGGCTAATGAAGAAGAAAGGCACCTAATGAAGAAAAAAGGCTTAAACTGCAACCTGACAACATCAAATCAACGCATGAGCGAAGGAATTTCTTGAAGGAAAAGACAAGTGCAGAATTTAAGGTAAGCAATTTATGTTTTTATTGATACTATTTTATAAAGGGAGCATTTGATTTGGTGTCCAAATTTAAAGGCTTTGCAATATTGCCTTAGGCCACTCCATAGAGCTTCCAAAACAACCTAATCCTAAAGATATGGACGTGTATAATGTGCAATCTCTACAGGTTTTAGCTTAGGTGGAATCCTGGGAAGCCAAGAAGAAAACAAACTAATAAGGTTGAGGTTTAAGAGCTCACTGTTATAGACGCCATGTTTTGAACAATTAAATTTTCAGCACTTATATCAGTACCATCTTGCATAACATAACTTAAACTTTCATTCAAGCATAGGCTGGACCTACCTGCGACTAATGCAACAAGTACACAACTTTCATTCAAGCATGGGCATGCCTTTCGTTTATCCCCATCCCCCTAGTACACTTCAAGTACACTTGGGTTGTTTCTCTGCCTTTTACTGAATTTGTTTCTTATAAAGGACGGGGAAAGCAAAAGAACACAAACAAAAATATGTTAGTGGTAAAAGAGTCAATTATCCCTTGTAAACATAATTAGGTCCTAGTCATAGGAAAGCACTAAATTTAAGATGCAAATATTACTCAACATTGCTAGGGAATCCTATCGCTTTTAGTTAGGGAAGCTATTCAACTCTTTGGTAATGTCTCTGGGTGTTTAGGATATGGTTTGTTCTGTTTCTTTTATCATGCTTTTGGTTGTGTGAATGAATTATGGCTGGGAGTGACTCTATCAATTTTGTAGTTATGAATGCACATTTTCTGGATCTGGAGTTTTTAATTTGCCTATCATTTGAATAACACCTAGATGCCTGTTTCTATTTTTGTTTTGTAAACTTAAATATATAAACATATATATATATACACACACATATTTTTTAGGGGGAAAGTGCAATATTTCATGATTTTCAAAAATCATAGATTTTCAAAAGAAGAAGTACTAAATAATATATTTAGAAATGCTTTAAAAATGATCACAAAGCCAGGGATAGAGACATTTCAGAAAATGTTCACTTACAGAGTACATCAGATCAAAATACAAAATGAGGGCATTGATATACAGATTTTATTCTAAACCTAATTCAATCAAATACCTATAAAACTTACTTTGATTTCACATTAGTAGTTAAACACTCCATATAGCTTACCGACAGTCGCATTTCAAACAGCAAAATCACGTGGATATCAAAGACAGATCGAAGAAAACCAGATTAATAATAAAATAAAAAAAACAGGGGCAGTAAGATACAAAGCCAAAAGGGAACAAACCTATAGGGGCAGACTGAAGCACTGATGGTCTCGCACAGCAGCAGCAAACAGCGACAACCTGACGATCAACAAACGTCTATGCAGTGTGCGATTGTGAGGGGGAGAGAACTACGAATTGTGAGAGAAGCCTGTGCAAGAGTGAAAATCGAGGAGAGTGATGAGGGGCTTACCTATCTTGGAAAAACAAAGAGCGAATTTTGAGAGAGAACATTCACCGCCTCAACAATTTCTACAGGCAAATCACCAAAACAAAAAATAATAAAATCAATTTTTAGATTTTTTTTTTAAAAAAAAATAAAACTAATTTGAGACCAATAAAAATCAGAAATATATTTTTAAAATTTTAAAAATTATTTATATCCTCCTAAAAGATAAAATTATACAAAAATGATAAGTATTTTTTTATTTTTGCACCAATGTTTTTTAGTTTTTTAGAAAAAAAAATTCTGAAACAAGTTTTTAAAAACAAAACCAAACATATTAAAATTGATAATCTAATTCTTTGGAAAAGTTTAGATTATCTCGAATTAGCCATCTCAACTTAAGAGTTAAGAGTGTGTTTGGACTTGATGGGTTTATTTTGTGATCTAATTCGATAATCACTTTAATTTTACAATTCAATAACTAGAATATTAAAACTCTTTGAAAAACTAGAATAAAAACACAAATTACTAAATCACCTCATTTCACTAGCAAAACTTTTACCAACGAATAGTGTTATCATCGCTAAATGTTTAAGTCTTTGCCCACACCAACTTGTCATCGCCAAAAGTAAGCACACTAATAGCAACGCTTATTGTGTTGCTAAAAAATAAGTCTCGTAGCTAAAAATTTTGAAATTTTGGCGCCAACCAATAATTTTGGCGCTTAATGAATGTTATACTTTTTTAGCGACGGTAGTAAATTGCGTCGGTAAAAGTCTACCTTTACCAACGAAATTTGTCACTGTGTCGCCAAAAATATACTTTTGGCTATGAAAATTGACATCGTCGCTAAAAGTAGTCGCGAAAAATGCAATTTCTTGTAGTGTTAATTGTGTTCTTATTTTAAGATTAAAAAAAAATACCAGTCAATTCGTCTTTCCACCAGGAGTATGACAAAGCCAACCATATTCCACAATCATCATCCACAGGCCCACACACGCCACCCAAAGCTCCGTAAGTGATCCTTTCCGTTCTCACACTCTCTGCACGGTGCCATGTGTAGATGTCTCTTTGCCTAACCATTGCGCACCGCTGCCCCACCAGGCTTACCTTAAGCCATGTGTCGCCATACATAGCTTCCGCCTCAGTCGCCTGCCTTTCGACTTCCGCCTTAGCTGACTGCCTTTTGGCTTTCGCATCAATTCAGCAGTCAGCCGACTCTCTCTTTCCCCAACTCACCAAGCTGTGTGCCACTCTTTGTTTTCTACATTTGTTTTCTATTGTCTTTTATTTACTTGATCTTTTATTAAAAATAAACAAAAAAATTAAAAAGAAACAAAACTATTCTCTTCCACCACTTGCTTTCTATGAATCGTTTTGACATGGCCCAACCTATTTCCACCATTCTTTTTTGTTAAAATTACAGCATCTGGGCTCAAGCCATGTCTAGCTTCCTTAAAGGGAATAAGCTTTGGCGTCTTGTCACTGGTGATACTATCAAACCTATCAAAAATATTGATGAACCTGCCTCTAAATATGAAGAACGACTTGATGATTGAGACAGTAAAAGCCATTACGTCATCACATGGTGCTGTAATACTTCCATTGTTTCCATCAATCTTCAATTTGGGCACTTTGACACAGCCAAGGAAATTTGGGATTTTCTAAAGACTCATTGTAGCACCACTGCTCTTACTCACCAATATCACGTTCTTAGCCAACTGCATCACATGCACCAAGAGTCCAGTCAGTCTATCAATGTTATTCTCTCCTAGATGTATGTCGTTTGGGATCAATTGTCACTGTTTGAACCTGAGTGGAACTGCAAGGAAGATGCTAGTCAGTTCTCCACATATCGAGATGAACAGCGCTTGATCTCATTTCTGATGGCTCTTTGGGATAATTTTGAACCTGTTCGTACTTGTCTTCTACACTGCCATCTGCTTCTAACTTTGGAACATGCCATCTCTAACCTCTTTTCTAAAGAAACTCGTCTTGGCTCTCTCAAATCTCCACAGCTCCACAATGTTCTTACAACTTCTCATTGGCCTAGCAAATCATGCATTTCATAATCATGTACTTATTACCATAGTTCTGATCATGGTTTACTTGCATGTCCAATTCGAATTTGTTAGTAGTGCAAAAAGACCGCTCCTAGCCATTATCAAAGTGACTTCCTCAAAAATCCTAATTGCCAACCTCGTAATAGTCGTTCCAAAGGAGGTCAATCTCGATCCCATCACCGCTATCGGCCAGCTACGCATTCTCATTCTACTACTGCTACTGTTGCCATGCCACGTCCTCCTCATCTGTTGCTCTTCCTAAGCCCAACCAAACCTTCACACTTTATGACATTTAATCCATAGTCAAACAGGTTCTCTCTACTTTTGGTACACCCTCTGCTGCTCTTTCAGTGACCTCAGATACCTCCTCGTGGTTCTTTGATTCTGCTTGTTGCAATCATATGACATCTGATTCTACTATTTTATTTTCTACCGTGTTTATTTCTAATGTTCTTTCCATTTACACTGCTGATGGATCTCCCATGCATGTTAGTCATATAGGCCATGTCTCTACTTTTATTGTTTCTCTTCTTAACACTTATTTAATTCCTCATCTTACTCTCAATCTCATTTCTATTGGGTAGGGCTGCAAAAACGAACCGAGTCAAGCCGAGTATTGCTGAGCTTGAGGTTGGCTCGTTTACTTATTGAGCTCATTTATTGAGATTAAGCTCGGCTCAATAAGGAACTGGGCTCGAGCTCTGCTCGGCTCGTTAATATTAACAAAACTCAAGCTCGGCTCAGCTCGATAAATTTTTTTAAATATTATTTAAATTATTTAAATAAAAAATATTATTTATATACATTTATATATTAATATATTTAGTATATAATATATAAATAATATATTCATATATTATTTAAATAAAGATAAACAAGTCGAGCTTAATGAGCCGAGCTTATGCGAGCTCGAGCTCGACTCGTTTACTAAATGAGCCTAATATTCGAGCCTGAGCTCTGCTTGTTTACTAAACGAACTGAGTCAAACCAAGCTTGTTCATGAACAACTTTGTGATCTTGGTCTTATTGCTCTTTTCTCTTCCTCTGGTTGTGTTGTGTAGGACCTCCAGACGGGACATACTCTTGGGATCGGCCATAAAAATGGGCGTTTGTACGTGCTCATTCATCTTCACATTCCATCTCAACTCTCTCCTTCTACAATCACCTCCTCCACTAGTTCTACTCTCGACCTTTGGCATTCTCGTCTAGTCCATGTGTCCTTTAGTTGTTTACGTAGTTTAGTGTCAAGCGGTCCGTTAGGTCATGTTACAAATAATTTAGTGGATTGTTTATCTTGTCAACTTGCCAAATAACCATCTTTACCATTTAATAAAAGTGTTTCCATGTCACCTACACCTTTTGATCTCATACATTCTGATATTTGGGGGCCTTCATCACATTCTACCATTGGGGGATATGGTACACTCCCTCACTCCTCTTGTCCTGGTACATCTCAATAGAATGGTCATGTCGAGCGCAAACATCGTCACATTCTTAACACTGTTCATGCTCTTTTAATATCTGTCTCTTGTTCAGAGCATTTTTTGGGAGAGGCAACCCTCACTGCTGCTTACACGATTAATCGTGTTTTCTCTCCCATCGTTAACAATGAAACTCTATATGAGTGTCTCTATGGTAAACCCCCCCACGTATAATCATCTTCGTGTTTTTGGTTGTGTGTGTTTTGTCTTATTACAACCATAAGAATGTAACAAATTAGAACCTCGAGCTCGTCTTTGTTGCTTCTTGGGATATGACATTAAACACAAAGGTTATTGCGATTGGGACGCCATTTCTAAATGCCTTTATGTCTCTAGACATGTTGTGTTTTGGGAATATAAAATGTTCTTCTCCATGTCTTCATTCCATAACTTTGATTCTCCCACTACACATTTCTTTACTAATCCCTTTATTTCTCTATTTTTCGACGATGAGCTTGATATATGTGCTGCTAATAAGCTTGCTAACGGCCCGATCCCCTTTACAGAGTCTGGCTCTCTTGATGGTCCTGTATCTCCATCCCCTATTCCTCTTCCTCCTGCTTCTCTTGAAGTCCATGAATTCACTGATCCTCCGGAGCTTGCCACTGAATCCTCTGTGCCTCCTAATACATCTCTTTGTCACTCTACTATTTTCTTTCAACATGAACCTCACTTTTATTGTGAGGCTAGTACTAACCCCCTTTGGCAGTACGCAGTGGCAGAAAAGTTACAAGCCTTGGACCAAACTAGCACATGGGACTTGGCTGACCTCTCTCCTAACAAACCTCTGGTAGGTTACAAATGGGTCAACAAGATTAAGACACATTCTGATAGGACTGTCGAACGTTATAAAGCCTGTTTAGTTGCTAAAGGCTTCACATAAGAGTATGGAATTGACTATGAAGAAACCTTTGTATCTATGGCTCATCTCACATCTGTTCGAAGTTTACTTGCTGGTGCTGCCATTCCGAAATGAATATTATTTCAGATGGATGTCAAAAATGCCTTCTTGAATGGTGATCTTCAAGGAGTCTATATGCAACCACCTCCCGGATATCTTCACTCACTTAATCAGGTCTGTAAACTTTGCAAGGCAATATATGGACTCAAACAAGCTCCTTGTGCATGGTTTTTGAAGTTTAGTTCCACCACCTAGCCCCTTGGTTTGTCTTCTAGCTTTTATGATTCTGCTCTCTTTATCCGCAAATATGTTCCTCTTTATGTGGATGATATGATTCTAACTGGTGATGATGTTCACGGAACTTCTGCACTTAAAAAGTTGCTTAGTGAACCCTTTGACATGAAGGATTTGGGTACTCTTAAATATTTCTTAGGCCTTGAGATCTCCACTATCTCCGATGGTTATTATCTCTCTCAAGCCAAGTACGCTTCTAAACTTCTAGCAAAAGTTGGCCTCACTGACAGCAAAACTATCTCCACTCCTTTCGAGCTGAATAAACACCTAACAACCCTGGATGGCACACCTCTTTCCAATGCCAGCTTGTATTGATAGTTAGTGGGCAATCTAAACTTTATGCATATGCAGTCCACCTGGTTAGTAAATTTTTGTTAGCTCCTCGATCTACACATTATGTTGTTGTGCTCCGAATTCTTTGCTATGTCAAAGGCACTTTATTTCATGTTCTTCACTACTCGTCTAGTTCTACACTTTTATTACATACCTATTCGGCTTCTAATTAGGCTGGTGATCCGACAAATCGTCTCTCTACCATATGATTATGTTTTCTTCTTGGGTGATTTTCTCATATGTTGGCATAATGAGAAACAAACCTTGGTCTCTCACTCTAGCACCGAATCCAAATATCATGCTCTTGCTAATACCGCTCAGGAGCTCATTTGGCTTCACTGGTTACTTTAAGATATGGGTGTTACTCCTTCCATTACCACTCTTCTACACTGTGACAATCATAATGATGTCTAAATTGCTCATAATGATGTTTTCCATGATTGAACCAAGCACATTAAGATTGATTGTCATTTTCTTCGCTAACATGTTACTCAAAGCACTATTTATCTTCTTCTTATTTTTTTTGCTGATCAGATTGCTGATTGTAGACACCCCATTTTTGACCGGCCTTAAGACTCAAACGTCATCGATTGAGCGCTCAATGATGGTGCATGTTGTGCTCGTTCTGAGGTTTCGGAGTTTCGGCTGAGAGCCTTACCCCCGGACCTCAGGACCCGTTTGTGCTTTGCCTCAGTTTGCGAACCAGATCTTGTTTTCTCTTCCTGAAGGGAGGGAGAGGTCTTGGAGACCATCTCTCAGTGGCCATAGGCAACTTTTTTTGGTCGCAGACCACTGTTCCCGTTTGGAGACTACTTTCTGGTTTTTGGAGCCGTCGGTCGTGCGCCTCGGTTCGGGACCGCTTAACTTTCTCCGTTGGGTACGATTTTTGGCACTCACCTTGTTTCCACTCTCTAGAGGGATACTGTGGCCTGGGAGACCACCTTTGTGGTCGTACGCCACTTTCGATGCTTAACAGTCAGTTTTCGGAGCACCCGGCTGCGCGTTTTGGCCCCCGAACCCTCGTTTTGCATCTGTCTTGGTTCATTTTTGGCATGGACCCTATTTTCATTGTTTGGAAGGTGGTACTAGGGTGAGAGATCACCTTTTCTTCTTGGAGACCACCTTTCTCTTCGCCGGCCAATTTTCTTGATAGGAGGCTGGTCTTATTGGTTTTTTAGCCACATTTACTAGTCTCCCACCGTACCACTAGCTTGTATTGACTGAGGAGACCACCCTAGGAGGCTGTCGACCAGCTTTTGAGACCTGAACCTTTTGAACCTGGTCGGCCGACCAGGGCAAGTGGTCGGCCGACCACCTGAACTGGTCGGCCAGGTCCCACCTTTTCTGTCTCAGTAAGTTGGTTCCAACTGTGCCAGTTGGGAGACACAGACTGTATCCTCCATACACGTGTATGGAGGATATTGGCCCTCGGTTTTAAGCTTCTTGGAGAAGCTTTAGCCTCCCTTGTCTATAACGGAAGGCCTTCCCTTCCTTGTAGAGGGTTCTGAAATTCTCTAAGGCATATACATCTATCTCCCTCTATATCTCTCCCTTTAGGCTTAGAAAGTGTGAATTTTTTGGCCCTTTGCACATCATCTCCTAGCCTAACCCCTCCAACACCAACCTAAGCTTCTTGGAGGCCTTTTTTAGAGGTTGAGGAGCTACATTTTTGGTCCAGAAGCTGCTGGAGTTGCTGAGCTACAAGGGTAACACAATTTCTCACTTTTAAGGCTTTATTTTGCTTCATCTTTTAGCCATACTTAAAAGTATATTTGAGCTTTGTCATCAACTGAAAAAAGTCTTATTTTGAGGTCCTTAACATGTTTGTTCAAGATTGTTTTTTTGTTCGGGGTCATCTATCCCCTTGCATGCTTCATTTTGCCTTATTTTAAGCCATGTATTAGGGCCTTTGCATTGACCTTTGTCTGGCCTTCTAGCCACTAAAATCCAGTGGATTTTTAGTGGCTAGCATGCTATTTTGAGTGCCAAAATGAGACAGGGGTGACCCTCTCTCCCCTTGTTTTGTTTCCTAGCATATTTGGCCTGACAAAGGAGCCCTTATTTGCATGCTTCCAAGACATGTTTCAGGCCATTTTTGGTGAGTTTTAGGACCTTCATAGGTTCTTTCCAGAGCTTGTTTTTCCATATTGGATGTCCATCTTGCATGTTTAGAATAACCCTCTTCATAGCCTATCAAAGGAGCATGTCATTCTTGCATGCATTGACCATGTTTCAATGAGTTTTTGGGCTTTATTTGGCATTTCATACCTCTAAATTTTGATGGTTTAGTGACCTCTTGAATGCTTCATATACTTGTAGTGTAAACCCTCTTCACTAGCATGTATTGCATACTATTTTGGTCTTTGATTCTAGCACTTTTTGGCCATTCCTTAAACTGATTTTGTGCATATTTTGGACTGCCTTAGCTCTGTTTTTGGGTCTCATGGTTGAATGATGTTTTCTATGCATGGTTGTAGTTCAATACCCTCGCCTAGTTTTGAGTTTTGAAGCCTGTTGCATGCGTATTTTGAGGCGTTTCCATGTTTTGGCATCATCGTGAATCATATTTCAGAGCTAATATGTATGCCATATTTCCATGTTTTCCAATCTTTAAATGTGTTTAAGAGTTATGCATGAATACCTCATTTTTGGACCATTGCAAGAGTTTCATTTCCATGCTTTGTGAGCCATCATTTTAGTGCATAATTGCTACTATTTTGGCCTGCATAGGGACTGTTTGGGGCTAGTTTGGCCATTTGAGTATTGCTTTGCATGCCTATAGTGTAATCCACTTCACTAGTTTCGATATTTTGGCCATCTAGCATGCATTGTGCGAGGTGTTTGCATGATTCGGGACCATCTTGCATATTATTTTAGAGCTGGAAAATATGTGATTGTATGCCATATTTGATGATTACCATGCTTTGGTGGTGTTGCACTTTGTGCCTTAGGTTTGGTCCCTTGCATTCGTGCATGTCTGCATGTGTGTTGTTGCATCATTTTCATCATGTATGGCCACTGATTTAAGTGTGGCTGAGGCCCATTCATTTTAGTTTGAGTCTGTCTCATGTTGTCGCATGCTTGATCGTCGCATTGTGTATGCCTTGTTCATGTCTTTGTGCATGTCTATCTTCGTATGTGCATTTCATATGCCATATAGTTCATGTGCATTAAGTATGCCATTCTTAGTTCATAGCATTTTGTATGCTAGTTGCATGTTTGCATATCATCCCTCGCATGCTAGCATGATTAGGTTGCATTGCGTTTAGGGTTGCATGCTAGTCGTATTGTGTATGCCATGTATATTGCATTGTGTTTGGAATAGGGTTTAGTCCAAACACGGGAAACGAGGGATGTTTCGTACTCCAAGTGACGAAACGTGCCTCGATTCTCGCACTACAACAAAAATAGTCTTTAGAGACGAAAAGTAATGACGAAATATTTTTTTGTCACAAAATATGTATCTTTTAATGACGAAAATCATATTTCGTCTTCAAATGTATCATTTTTAGAGACAAAAATAAAATTTCGTCACCAATCTAAATCATAATAAAAAAAATAGGTGACGAAATTATATTTCGTCATTATTTATATTTTTTTTTGTCATCAAATATTTTCCCGCTAATATTTTCGGAGGGCGCCAAAATTAATAGACTTTTGGTGACGAAAAAATTTGTCACAAATTATAAAATTATTAATGACAAATATATTCTTGTCACCAATAATTTGGTGATATTTTAATATCATTTAGTGACAAAACTATTTTTGTGGCCAATATTTTTATTTTTGGTGAAGAAATAATTGTCACCAAAATATAATTTGGTCACTAAATATTTTAGGGGGAAATAAAAATGTTTTGTTACAATCGGTTCCTCTTCTCAATCACACACAATCATTTCTCGGTTCAAACCTATTTCTCACACACACACACACACACACACACACACAGACGTTATACTACACAGGGCCCTCACAGCCGCTGCTCACATTGGATCAACACACCGCCGCTCTACCATTTCCGATAGCCCTCACCGCCGACAGCCCTCACCACCGCCGCCGTTAGCCCCTCCTTTCCTCACCGTCGCTGCTGTGCAGATCGAAGAACACCGTTGTTAGTCTCTCTCTCTCTTTCTCTCTCTCTCTCTCTCTCAATGCTTAAAGGCTGTGGGTGATTTTGCTTGTTTATTACTTTTTAATTTACTCAAAATGGAAATTTTATGAGTGTTTTGATCAATTCGATGTAAAAAGAAAATGAAATTTTGCTTTATTTTATGTGTTAGTTTTGATTTGATCCCTTCTGGCATTAGGGTTTAGTTGGAATGTCATTAATTTTTTTGCAAATTTATTTACTTTAGAGGTTATCTCTACTGATATCTGAGGCTGTGGGTGATTTTGGTTGTTAATTACAATTTAATTTACAGGAAATTGGGGTTATGATTATGGGTGCTTCGATGGATTTGACGGAAAGACTTGTGTTTCAAGCCTCAAACTGTTTGTTAATCACTTGTGTTTCCCTTTTGTTTGATATATGGTCATTGAAAATTAAAGACTCTCTTGCTCTAGTACACAAACAGTTTGAGGCCGTCATGCTTGGATACAACTGCCATATGCACCCGTGAACCCACATCCTAATTCCTCATTTTTGCTTGGCAGGTGTCTTAATGATAATCAGTTAACTGGGAAAATCCCAAAGGAGCTCACTGGTATTTCCAGCTTGAAAGTTGTGTAAGTGAAAAACCTTAGTGTTTGAATTATTAGTACTAGATTCATTGTGACTTAGTGTCAAGACATCTGAATGATTTTGCAGAGATGTCTCAAACAACAACTTGTGTGGAACAATTCCTACTACAGGTCCATTTGAGCACATCCCATTAAACAAGTAAGGTTTCCTTGATTCATATAGTTCTGCAATTTATTTTTTCTTGAAGTTCGTTGAACTCTCTCCAACAGGGAGGGAAAAAAAGAAGGAAGAACTTTAACTCAAACTCAAACAAAAATAGGTGATTGCAATGTTTACCATGTAAGTCTACTATATTGGCTCTTTCCAGAGAATCTAGGAGATAAACCTCATGGGAACATTTTCTATGTTATTCAAGCCTCATTACCTATCCAAAAAAACAAAGGAAGAAGAAAGCTTTTCTAGATGAAAGTGAATTGTTAAGTTATATAGTGTGCCTTGTAGTGATAGAAAGTGTCATCTATGGCACATAGCTTCCTTGTTTTGCAGCCAAGTGAGCATAATACATATGCAGATATTGAAGCTGTGTATAAGTGTCATGTATCCTGTGAAGCGTAGATCATCTGTTTATCTATACTATTATTTTGATTGAAAGATTATGCATTTTTTTTTTGGGTCTAATTAAATGGTGTTTGTGTTGACTGTGTGCAGAACATTGACAAAATCCCATATGTTAATTGTCCTGTGCTGATTATTCATGTAAGTATGCAATTTTCAACATTTTACCTTTTAGAATTACTTATGGTAATTGAAGAACCATTCTAATACAGTTTTTAGACAATTAAGCCATTGTATAAGCTAGCATGAAACTCTTACCTTCTTTATCTGCCTTGCTTCTTTGTTTCTATGTTTTTGTGGGTACATGTATATGATCATAACCACGGACTTGGATGACTAAGATCTTATGACTTGATGGCTATAGTTGAGAGTTTTCCATGGTATTTGTCACATCCTCTCTAAGATACTTAACTGGTTTTAGAGAGAGATCCTCAGAAGAAGACAAATCCAAACTATAACCAAGACACATGATGTCCAAATTAGTTCTTAGTATTGTGACTCTTATTTAATTGCTGGTTTCTGAACTTCGGCTTAGGTTAGGACACTTTTAAACTTCACTATTTCATCATAAAATGTTTGCACATTATAAATAGAACCTTGATTGTACTGTTATCTATTATCAGTTTCCATACTTGCTTTCACACTAGTAAATATTTTCTAGTTGTACTGGATGTGGCATTGATAGTAAATATTAGTGATTTAATCTTAACCAACTTTTTGATTATTTTTCATCAAAAATTCTTACCAGCGTTATCAATTGGACTAAAATTGACACAAAATTAAAAAAAAAAAAATTAAGAATCAAAATTGAGCTAATACACTTAAGCTTGAAAATAGGCCTTCGGGGGCCAAAATCGTGCAACAGCCACGAGACGGCCCAGGAAACACCTCAAACATCTCGGGATGGACCAATGTGAGTTGTGGAAACTTATGGAACTAGCACGGGACTCCCGGTTTGAAAACTAAGTCCAAAAATGCATTTTTCCACACTTAAGCTTGAAAATAGGCCTTCGAGGGCCAAAATCGTGCAACAGTCACAAGACGGCCCGGGGAACACCTCAAACACCTCGGGAGGGACCAATGTGAGTTGTGGAAACTAACGGAACTAGCACGGGACTCCCGGTTTGAAAACTAAGTCCAAAAATGCATTTTTCCACACTTAAGCTTGAAAATAGGCCTTCGAGGGCCAAAATCGTGCAACAGTCACAAGACGGCCCGGGGAACACCTCAAACACCTCGGGAGGGACCAATGTGAGTTGTGGAAACTAACGGAACTAGCACGGGACTCCCGGTTTGAAAACTAAGTCCAAAAATGCATTTTTCCACACTTAAGCTTGAAAATAGGCCTTCGAGGGCCAAAATCGTGCAACAGTCACAAGACGGCCCGGGGAACACCTCAAACACCTCGGGGGGACTAATGTGAGTTGTGGAAACTAACGGAACTAGCACGGGACTCCCGGTTTGAAAACTAAGTCCAAAAATGCATTTTTCCACACTTAAGCTTGAAAATAGGCCTTCGAGGGCCAAAATTGTGCAACAGTCACAAGACGGCCCGGGGAACACCTCAAACACCTCGGGGGGACTAATGTGAGTTGTGGAAACTAACGGAACTAGCACGGGACTCCCGGTTTGAAAACTAAGTCCAAAAATGCATTTTTCCACACTTAAGCTTGAAAATAGGCCTTCGAGGGCGAAAATCGTGCAACAGTCACAAGACGGCCCGGGGAACACCTCAAACACCTCGGGGGGACTAATGTGAGTTGTGGAAACTAACGGAACTAGCACGGGACTCCCGGTTTGAAAACTAAGTCCAAAAATGCATTTTTCCACACTTAAGCTTGAAAATAGGCCTTCGAGGGCCAAAATTGTGCAACAGTCACAAGACGGCCCGGGGAACACCTCAAACACCTCGGGGGGACTAATGTGAGTTGTGGAAACTAACGGAACTAGCACGGGACTCCCGGTTTGAAAACTAAGTCCAAAAATGCATTTTTCCACACTTAAGCTTGAAAATAGGCCTTCGAGGGCGAAAATCGTGCAACAGTCACAAGACGGCCCGGGGAACACCTCAAACACCTCGGGGGGACTAATGTGAGTTGTGGAAACTAACGGAACTAGCACGGGACTCCCGGTTTGAAAACTAAGTCCAAAAATGCATTTTTCCACACTTAAGCTTGAAAATAGGCCTTCGAGGGCCAAAATTGTGCAACAGTCACAAGACGGCCCGGGGAACACCTCAAACACCTCGGGGGGACTAATGTGAGTTGTGGAAACTAACGGAACTAGCACGGGACTCCCGGTTTGAAAACTAAGTCCAAAAATGCATTTTTCCACACTTAAGCTTGAAAATAGGCCTTCGGGGGCCAAAATCGTGCAACAGCCATGAGACGGCCTGGGAAACACCTCAAACACTTCGGGAGGGACCAATCTAAGTTGTGGAAAATAACGGAACTAGTACGGGACTCCCGATTTGAAAATTATGTCCAAAAATGCACTTTTTTACACTAAAGCTTGAAAATAGGCCTTCAGGGGCCAAAATCGTGCAACAGCCACGAGACAGCCCCGGGAACACCTCAAACACCTTGGGATGGACCAATGTGAGTTGTGGAAACTTACGGAACTAGCACGGGACTCCCGGTTTGAAAACTATGTCCAAAAATGCACTTTTTTACACTTAAGCTTGAAAATAGGCCTTCGGGGGCAAAATCGTGCAACAGCCACGAGATGGCCCGGGAAACACTTCAAACACCTCGGGATGGACCAATGTGAGTTGTGGAATTTACAGAACTAGCACGGGACTCTTGGTTTGAAAACTAAGTCCAAAAAAGTATTTTTCCACACTTAAGCTTGAAAGTAGGCCTTCGGGGGCCAAAATCGTGCAACAGCCATGAGACGGCCTGGGGAACAACTCAAACACCTCGGGATGGACCAATGTGAGTTGTGAAAACTTACGGAACTAGCATGAGACTCCCGATTCGAAAACTAAGTCCAAAAATGCACTTTTCCACACTTAAGCTTGAAAATAGGCCTTCAGGGCCCAAAATCGTGCAACAGCCACGAGACGGTCTAGGAAACATCTCAAACACCTCGGGACGGACCAATGTGAGTTGTGAAAACTTACGAAACTAGCATGAGACTCCCGGTTTGAAAACTAAGTTCAAAAATGCACTTTTCCACACTTAAGTTTGAAAATAAGCCTTCGGGGGCCAAAATCGTGCAACAGCCACGAGACGGCCCGGGAAACA
Source organism: Camellia sinensis (assembly GCF_004153795.1). NCBI lineage: Eukaryota > Viridiplantae > Streptophyta > Magnoliopsida > Ericales > Theaceae > Camellia > Camellia sinensis. The sequence continues at coordinate 73,967 of NW_021034324.1, forward strand.
TCTCAAACACCTCAGGACGGACTAATGTGAGTTGTGGAAACTTACGGAACTAGCACGGGACTCCCGGTTTGAAAACTAAGTCCAAAAATGTATGTTAAATTCTATATGTTATGGATAAAATAATAATTGTCTAACTGACATTTTTTTTTTTGTGTTTCATTTTTTTGCAGATTCGAGATTTGATATGGACGTGTTTGGTAATTTGGAGGGCCAATGATAGTTCATTTTGTGTTTTTGTTCATATTACCTTACATATATTTTGGTTGTGCTGTAAATTTTATATTTTTATTAGTATTACGGGGCATGTTTGGTAATCTGCCCTTGATATTTTATTTTTGTTGATATTAGTAGACATGTTTTTTTGTTGGATATTAGGAGATGTGTTTGGTAATCTGCATACGGTTGATATTATATTTTTGTGGATATTAGTAGTTTTTTGTGGATGTTAGGAGACATGTTTATAATCAGCATGCAGTTCATATTGTATTTTTGTGGATAGTGTTAAAATTCGATTGTGATGTTTATGAAAATGAACAGATTTTTCTATTGGTTTGTAATAGATATTTTATTGAACAGGTTATTGAAATACGCAGGGAATTGTTCCTGAAAAGAAAAAATTTCGAAAGAAAATGGTACACCTATTTTCAAAATTTTATTAGTGACGAAATAAAAAATGTCGCTATTAGTTTTCAAAAAACATGACGAATAATTTTGTCACATTTGCTGAGTATTTTGTCACTAAATTGAAATATTTGGTAACAAAATATTTTTTGTCATTGAATAATTTTCTTTTTTGTTCATTTTAGTGACGAACTTTTTTCTCACCTTAATCCATATCATTGGTGATGAAAACTTTCGTCACTAAAATATATTTGGTGACGAAATATTTCGTCGCAAAAAATAATTAAAATAAAATATTATTTAGTTTTGGTGACGAAATTGGTGTTTTAGAGGACGAAAAATTTAACATTTGGAGATGAAACATTTCGTCACCAAAAATGAAAAATAGGTGACGAAACTGTTTTTCGTCACCAGGTACTTTTTGTGACGACGTATAGGTGACGAACGTGGTGACAAATTTTTTTCGTCACAGATCACTTTAGTGACGAAATTTTGATGTTTGGAGACGAAATCAGTTTGTCACCAAAGGCCCTTTTTGTTGTAGTGTCGGTCGCCGACACTCCGGATTACCCATGATGGAGTTTAGACCTTGTTGTGTTTATATGTGCATTCATTTTACATCGAGTCGTGCAATCTGACTCCTTGGCCATCATGCATCAAGATGCGTGATTGGTGGCACGAGGATCGAGGACTACACTCCCTGGAGCTTTTGCAATGATAGAGAGAGTGGTCATGCACACAAATTGTCATGGCCCAAACCCGCCCCTAAAAGTTTGGTCCATGACCGGCCTGTCCATAGGCCTCAAAACAGAACTTGAGAATAATATTTAGTCACATACGGGGCCTTAAGCGGAAGCAATATCAATAAAAGACAACATCCAGTGAGCTTGTGCATACATGATGGTTTAATTGAATTTAAGCACTTAAACACATTCTCATAGTTACATATACAATCACAGAATTATGCAGATCTCACACACACTTAGATAAGACTCCAACAATTACATAACTCTCAGTAATCAAAATTAAGGGCTCAATACGGAGGCGTACCCCAGGCGGCTTGGCAAACAGGTTGACCTCAATACAATTCTAGTGTCAATCCCCGATGGCTCACCTACATTAACATACATAAAAACAGAGTGAGCAAGGCTCAGTGAATAATAATACGTGATAATCCAATAAATAACGTGAATCACAAGATATATAAATGCAGAGAACTTATCATTAATCTCATCCTGTGGTTGCTTTCAGAACGGGCATAGGCCCAGTTTTTAATCAGAACGGCTTTAAGCCCTCGAACAGAGTGGCGTTGAGCCCTTAACAGAGTGGCGTTGAGCCCTTATCAGGATGGCATTAAGCCCTTTTACATATGTATGAACTCAAGAGGTGGCTCGCACGAATTCTAGAGGTGACTCGCATGGCAGCACTTAGTTCCGTGCAGCACTTTGTTTCATACTAACAGATCATACAGAATGGCCATAGGCCCAGATGTCACAAATTGGCCATAGGCCTCACAGATGTTACAGAACGGCTATCAGCCTCATAACTTTCACAGAACAGCCATAGGCCTCATAACTTTCACATCGGCTTTAAGCCTGGTTCACATATGTATGGACTCAAGAGGTGGCTCGTACGGATTCTAGAGGTGACTCGCATTGCAGCACTTAGTTCCGTACAACACTTTGTTCTATACCAGGAAACAATTATATAATTAGGTCTTAATCATCCAAATGTTGTCATAGCATAGCATAACCGAAACGAACGAACAGAAACAGAAATAGAAACAGAAATAGTCTTAGATTCTTAAGAATACCGTTATGCAATAGTGCACATAAGTTTCCCATGGTTTGGTTACGGATTGATACAGATGTCTTGCATATAATAGAATAATAATAATAATAATAACCATTAATAGAGGGCACATATATCATTACGGTACGCTTAATAAGAACATGACAATTCACATTCTAACGTGGGTCACATAATGATGTTAAACATTTGCACTCATGTCATAGGTTCGTAACGACCTTGGGTCCATATGTAACACAACAGAAGAATCTCAGATTCATACAGATACCTTGGCTCAAGGAAAAACATAAGTTTCATTTATCCGTTGAGAAACGGCATAGTCTACTTACGAGTAAGAAAATGTTAATATCAATTATTAATAGCACAGCCAATGTACTACACAGTACTACTACTCAAAGTGGTAGGTTTCTGATAGCGGTGGAATGATGTTCTCGTCTTGACTTACAAAAAAATGTACATAGCAGAGTGTGAGGATAAACCCAATCTCTTTCTTATTCCTTAATCAATAGCCATGGTGGTTCTAAATTCATTAGTCCTCCATAGGTTATAATCGATGCCTCAGAAAATAGGAGGAATCGATAGGAAAATAGTTTAAATGAAGAAATGGTACAAAACCGGTAGACAGAAAGTGAGTAACTCTCACTAATTTGGGAATAACTATTTCTGTACATAGAATTTGGGAGTAAGACCACCACCAATGGAAACTAGACTTCTGGGGCTTGATTTTAGGCTCAAGAATCACTCAAAACGGAGTTCGGATGCAAAAGATATACTTGTTCAAAGTTGATGGAGCAGAGCTGTCTCCCGCACGTGCGGGAAACAGGGCCGCGCATACCGGAATGGGGCCGCACGTGCGGCACGACGTGCCTTTTTAGCAGAAACAAAATTGGTTTTGGGGCTGAACTGCCGTATGTGCAGGAAGACCCACCGCACGTGCGGCGATGGGTGATTTTTTGTCCGAAAATGGTGTTTTGATTAGGATCTCCTCATTTTCAAAATCAAACTTCAAATTCATGTAAATCAAAGCCCAAAACCCTTTAATACATGCCAAATTTCACATTATTAGCTTCCATTAAACATCATAATCTCAAACTACTACTCAATCCCAAACACACAAACAAGGGCAATCTCCCTTTAATTCCATATAACAATTCAATTCCCTTATATTTGATACATATATACATAAGATATAAGGCAACCATGTGTATTCAACATAAGAAATCAAAGAATATGATGTATTCCTTCCATACAACTCAATTACTTCCAAACAACCAAGTGATAAGAACATCTTCCCAATTCAACAATTAACACACACACAACTCCAATTACCACCCTAATCTCACAAATGAAAGGGAATTCTTACTCAAATCCAAACATAAGATATAAGGACAACCATGTGTATTCAACATAAGATATCAAACAATAAGATGTATTCCTTCCATACAACTCAATTACTTCCAAACAACCAAGTGATAAGAACATCTTCCCAATTAACAATTAACACACACAACTCCAATTACCACCCTAATCTCACAAATGAAAGGGAATTCTTACTCAAATCCAAGAAAGATGTTGAACTAGGTAGATTAAACTCACCTTGAGCTTCAATCTCTAAACACTCTCAATTTCCTTCCTTGTTGAACTTCTCCTTCTCTCTAAAATTCTCCTCCTCTAATTCTCCCTCCGAAGATATTTTGAATAGTGGCTCTAGATCAAATAGGCAAAGGACATATATATCTAAAATGTGAATAAAGACGAAAATCAACTAGTTTAATCATTCCAAGTCAAAATTTCACAGAAAATCATATTATGACCTAAAAATCATGCTAATATCAAATATAGAATTAATTTCAGATTGTCGGGCCTCTAAGTCCTTCAATTTACAGTACAAAGTTAGCCACCCAAACATGCATTAACAGATCAGACGAATTAAATTTCTAATTAATTTTCCCAAATAGTTCTAAAATTCTCATTAACATACCCAAACACTCAATTTTGATTTCTGAACCCATAAAGGTCGGTAATTCCAATTTTTAAAGCTGTGACTCAACAGGTAATTCCTCAATTTGAACAGATATAATCAAATTAAAATGCCTTAACTCACAAGGACATAAAAGCAATTTCGGTTACAGATTTTGGGGTCGTTACATTCTCCCCACCTTAAGAAGTTTGGTCCTCCAAACTTGATTCACCCTACTACAAGTCAAGTGTCGTCTTGGATATACAACGTTTCTAAATTATTTAGCCATTAACAATCCTATACAGTCAATTTCAATGGAGTTTACTCCTAGAATAATAAGTAATTCATCTTTACTGATTGATAATAATACTCAAAAACATCAAAACATCATCTTAGTATTCACAACTTTCGTACATTTCAATTTATTGATTCACAAGTCATACCTTCCAAATACTATAACAACTTAAGGGTGTTCAGAAATGAATTCACTTCAAGTATTCGGTTACATGCGACTCAGAGGCTATCAAACATAATTCAAACATAAGGTTAAGGAAATGTTCACTACTTAATCGTGTTCCAGAGGCACATGCATCCTACAACAATTAAACCCAGAATAAACAAACACGTTCTAAATCAATGACTTTGTGGCTCTTTGCTCACTAATAAGTTGAGGATTCACAATAATGGTTTGGTAATTTAAAGTATCTCCAAACGATTCACTTTTATGGCAGATGGAATAAATGAGGTCTAAGTTTGAACAACCAATGCAGATTCAAGTCCTCAGTTTCAATGGAAGCCCAAGTAATCAAAATTAGACTTATCAATTCGAATCAGATTTCCAACAGACTCCGTATAGCAATTCAAGTCCCACATCAAGGAATTACATGTTCAGAATAAATTATTCATAAAATCAAATACGGATTAAACCTTAAGGGTCACAATTGCTAAATTACTGTAAGATAGTAATCATTTAAAATCCATGTTTAGTAAAACATCCTTATCATGGACAAAAACATTTCCCAGAAATATTAATACATAAAATTCATCAAATCTTTCATAATTACACACAGTACGTTGGTCAGAGACATTATTTAGAAACTTATCGGACCTTTCAAAGATTATCAAATGATGGGATAATTTCCAATAGTATTAAACATGTCTAAACTGCGACATAACAACCTCTGGTTCAACTTATAACAGATAGGACAAAGTGACTTCGAGTTCAACATATTATGCATAGAGAATTCCTTAAGCATACCACAATAAATTAGCACATGGAAAACTCATTCATGCATAGCAAAATACTTTTTTTTCTCAGAAGACTTGTCATGTCCTAAACAATCGGAGCTTCATAGCATATCTAGTCATTTTGGAGAAATTATTCAGAAAACTCATCATATAATAAACATGTCGGAAGCTCATGGCATATCTTATTATTTCAGACAATACTTATCATATAGAACATTTCGTAACCATAATACAGATTTCATTAAATATCGTATAGCATAGCCATTTTCAAAATCATTTCTACGAAAGCATCTTTACCGGGACATTACTTACTTCGGTCTATAGTTAACTCACGCAAGATCACACATTATTCATCTATGTCGGAAGTACCGAATGTAATTGATGGTATGACATCTCTAAATAACACAGATCACATAAATTTTATTTCAATGAGCACTCATTTTCATATCACAATAAAGGAACAAGTCTTGAATTAATTCTCATACAAATATTTCATCCTTAATTAATAACGGTGAGTTTATGATAGCAATAAGTTAGGTTCAGAACAAAAATGTATCAAAACAAAATTATGTCTTTCAGATAAATGGCAGTCCACAAAAGAAGCATAATTTTCCTTCACCAGCATACATATCTCAATTTCCTCAACATACACTCGATCACAACAAATTAACATACTTATCACCACCAACGTTCTGGTCAAAATTTCAATTTCCCTAATTCCATGATTTGTCAGCTACCATAATTCTAATATCTCTTTCCCAAATGTTCCTTCTATGGCTTTAAGCAAAGCTCTAAACCTCTTGTCATTTCATGTTTCCAAAGCTCAACATGCTTGCACTCCCCATTATTCAAGTCAAAACACCACAATTTCATAAACCTTAGCCTTATGTTTCCTTATACCTATCTTTTAGAGAAATGACCTGTCGGGCTCAAGACTCGAGCTATGAACCAAACACATCTTAATCTTTTCTTATCGTTAAAATTTCATAAGACTTTCAAGCTTCCATACTCATTATTGCTCTTCACATTCCTCAATTGTCATAATTCCACATACTTAATTAATCAACCACAACCTCAATTTTCCCAAATTCCTTATGGCTACTTTCGTATGTAATCCATATCGAAACTACGTTTAGACTTTATTCACATCACGTTTCCACAAACATACTTTTACTGACCAATTTTAACATCCTAAAGACATCAATATTCCACATCTTTCATTGCTTTAGCCACAATGTCGTACTCATTACACAACCCATTCTCATTTCATAACAACGATCAAATCCTCTTTAGTCACAAAACTCAGTCTATAAAATACCACATGGCTTTCCTTCTATTACTTAAAGTCCATAAGAATTCTTATTCTAAATCTCAATACTTAACTTACTGCAGCAGCTCACATACATCTTTCAAAATGCATATCATAGCATTTCAGTACTAGGTACATGCAACTTAAATGCATTCTAGACACTCTAATGCTCAATGGACAAGTGTGTGAGATCATAACCTGGCTCTGATACCAGCTGTCATGGCCCAAACCCGCCCCTAAAAGTTTGGTCCATAACCGGCCTGTACATAGGCCTCAAAATAGAACTTGAGAATCATATTTAGTCACATACGGGGCCTTAAGCGGATGCAATATCAATAAAAGACAACATCCATTGAGCTTGTGCATACATGATGGTTTAATTGAATTTAAGCATTTAAATACATTCTCATAGTTACATATACAATCACAGAATTATGCAGATCTCACACACACTTACATAAGACTCCAAAAATTGCATAACTCTTAGTAATCAAAATTAAGGCCTCAATGCGGAGGCGTACCCCAGGCGGCTTGGCAAACAGGTTGACCTCAATACAATTCTAGTGTCAATCCCCGATGGCTCACCTATATAAACATACATAAAAATAGAGTGAGCAAGGCTCAATGAATAATAGTACGTGATAATCCAATAAATAACTTGAATCACAAGGTATATAAATGCAGAGAACATATCGTTAATCTTATCTTGTGGTTGCTTTCAAAATGGGCATAGGACCAGTTTTTAATCAGAACGACTTTAAGCCATTGAATAGAGTGGCGTTGAGCCCTTAAACAGAGTAGCGTTAAGCCCTTATCGGAATGGAATTAAGCCCTTATCAGAATGGCATATAGCCCTTATCAGAATGGCATATAGCCCTTATCAGAATGGCATTAAGCCCTTATCAGGATGGCATTAAGCCCTTTTACGTATGTATGAACTCAAGAGGTGGTACGCACGGATTCTAGAGGTGACCCGCATGGCAACACTTAGTTCCGTGCAGCACTTTGTTTCATACTAGCAGATCATACAGAATGGCCATAGGCCCAGATGTCACAAATTGGCCATAGGCCTCACAGATGTTACAAAACGGCTATCAACCTCATAACTTTCACAGAACGACCACAGGCCACATAACTTTCACATCGGCTTTAAGCCTGGTTCACATATGTACGGACTCAAGAGGTGGCTCGTACGGATTCTAGAGGTGACTCGCATTGCCGCACTTAGTTCCGTACAGCACTTTGTTCCATACCAGGAAACAATTATATAATTAGGTCTTAATCATCCATATGTTGTCATAGCATAGCATAACCGAAACGGATGAACAGAAACAGAAACAGAAATAATCTCAGATTCTTAAGAATACCATTATGCAATAGTGCACATAAGTTTCCCATGGTTTGGTTACAGATTGATACAGGTGTCTTGCGTATAACAGAATAATAATAATAATAACCATTAACATAGGGCACATATATCATTACGGTACACTTAATAAGAACAGAACAATTCACATTCTAACATGGGTCACATAATGATGTTAAACATTTGCACTCATGTCATAGGTTCTTAACGACCTTGGGTCCATATGTAGCACAACAGAAGAATCTCAGATTCATACAGATACCTTGCCTCAAGGAAAAACATAAGTTTCATTTATCCGTTAAGAAACAGCATAGTCTGCTTACGAGTAACAAAATGTTAATATCAATTATTAATAGCACACCCAATGTACTACACAGTACTACTACTTACAGTGGTAGGTTTCTGCTAGCGGTAGACCGATGTCCTCGTCTTGACCTACAAAAAAATGTACATAGCAGATTATGAGGATAAACCCAATCTCTTTCTTATTCCTTAATCAATAGCCATGGTGGTTCTAAATTCATTAGTCCTCCATAGGTTATAATCCATGCCTCAGAAAATAGGTGGAATCGATAGGAAAATAGTTTAAGTGAAGAAATGGTACAAAATCGGTAGACAGAAAGTGAGCAACTCTCACTAATTTGGGCATAACTATTTCTGTACATAGAATTTGGGAGTGAGACCACCACCAATGGAAATTAGACTTTCGGGGCCTAATTTTAGTCTCAAGAATCACTCAAAACGCAGTCCGGATGCAAAAGATATGCTTGTTCAAAGTTGACGGAGCAGAGTTGTCTCCCGCACGTGCGGGAAACAGGGCCACACGTGCGGGAATGGGGCCGCACGTGCGGGAATGGGGCCGCACGTGCGGCACGACGTGCCTTTTTAGTAGAAACAAAATTGGTTTTGGGGCTGAACTACCGCACGTGCGGGAGGACCCGCAACTCGTGCGGCGATGGGTGAGTTTTTGTCCAAAAATGGTGTTTTGATTAGGATCTTCTCATTTTCAAAATCAAACTTCAAATTCATGTAAATCAAAGCCCAAAACCCTTTAATACATGCTAAATTTCACATTATTAGCTTCCATTAAGCATCATAATCTCAAACTACTACTCAATTCCCAAACACACAAACAAGGGCAATCTCCCTTTAATTCCATATAACAATTCAATTCCCTTATATTTGATACATATATACATAAGATATAAGGACAACCATGTGTATTCAACATAAGATATCAAACAATAAGATGTATTCCTTCCATACAACTCAATTACTTCCAAACAACCAAGTGATAAGAACATCTTCCCAATTAACAATTAACACACACAACTCCAATTACCACCCTAATCTCACAAATGAAAGGGAATTCTTACTCAAATCCAAGAAAGATGTTGAACTAGGTAGATTAAACTCACCTTGAGCTTCAATCTCTAAACACTCTCAATTTCCTTCCTTGTTGAACTTCTCCTTCTCTCTAAAATTCTCCTCCTCTAATTCTCCCTCCGAAGATATTTTGAATAGTGGCTCTAGATCAAATAGGCAAAGGACATATATATCTAAAATGTGAATAAAGACGAAAATCAACTAGTTTAATCATTCCAAGTCAAAATTTCACAGAAAATCATATTATAACCTAAAAATCATGCTAATATCAAATATAGAATTAATTTCAGATTATCGGGCCTCTAAGGCCTTCAATTTACAGTACAAAGTTAGCCACCCAAACATGCATTAACAGATCAGACGAATTAAATTTCTAATTAATTTTCCCAAATAGTTCTAAAAATTCTCATTAACATACCTGAACACTCAATTTTGATTTCTGAACCCATAAAGGTCGGTAATTCCAATTTTCAAAGCTGTGACTCAACAGGTAATTCCTCAATTTGAACATATATAATCAAATTAAAATGCCTTAACTCACAAGGACATAAAAGCAATTTCGGTTACGGATTTTGGGGTCGTTACACATATGTTGAAAATACTTTGCCATGCCCCTTTCTCGCTCTCTGTTGCAGCAAACCGGGAACCAGCAGCAAAAATGGGTCAGTAGCCTTCTGGAGCTTTGTACAGTGTTCTGGGACCAATTGCAAACAGTGGCAAATCAGGGCATCGCGATGGATTTCCCGACAAGGCGACTTGAGCCTGCATGCATCCCTATCATTCGGAACAGAGCTGAGTCAATCCATTTTGTTTAATTTGCATGCTAGTTTCCTTACTTACTTTGTTAATTCGTTAATTAATTAATGTTGTATAATAATTAGTTTAATTATCTTAGATTAGCTAGATTATTCTATAGTATTCATTCAGACCCTCTGAGGAGGGCAATGTTGTAATAAGTGTGCGTGTGTGTGATGTATGTCTTCTAACCCCACGTCTTTCTCCCTTTTATTTTACCAGCTTATGATGATTAGTTTTAGGACACGTTTAAATTAGCATCCTTATGCTCGTATGTTTGCATCCATTCATCTGTTTTGCATGCACCGGGCTCGACACATCATGCTAACTGCATTTTATTTCAACTCTAAGTTGAATACATGTATCGATTGTTGCATTTCATATGCCATCTTAGAAAAGCCGAGCCTATCATTGTTGCGTTTTTGCATGTGTTGCATTAGGCATTCTTAGTATAGTTAGGATTCATGCATGATTTCTAATTAGCTTCTTTCTTTGGCTCAGAGTACTCGGTAAGTGTTTATCCTTTAGCATCCTTGCATGTGTGTGAGTGACTGCCATGATAGCATGCTTACCATGATGCTATGTGCTTACGTGATATACCTGCCTGAATGTCTGTGGGCGAAGGTTGGGTTGCTTGAGTTGGAATAATTCGTCGACACCCATGTTTTAGCCTACTTGCAAGTAGCAAACTTCAATCCATTTTCAAAACAAACGGATATGCGATGCTTTGTTCCAACTTAGGCAATCCAGTCTATACTTGTATGTTGTGTGCATCACATAGTAATTCTAGGCCAATAACCGGAATAAGTGCACATAATGTTTTCAAAACTCGATATCATGGTTAGTAGAGGCCGATCTTTGATCGGGCGAGCGGGGGTGCTCACGAAGTGACCTTCCCCAATCGTACCCAAGTTTCCGAGCTGAGGCAACTTTGGTGATAATGGACACGTGGCCTTAGGCACGAGTCAGGGTTTCCTAAATTCTCCCAAAATAAAATATTTAGGCGGTGACTCTGTATCTGGCAAAGCAGTCCATGTTTGGGACTTCTTTCTAAAAATCAGTTTTTCAAAACGATTTGCCAGATTTGGACTCTTTGATGATTCATCGGTCTTGCATTGTACTCTGCGAGATTAGATACAGGACCGTGACATTGTGTCCGAACTGTAGTAAGCCCAATGAACAAAACGGGATTCCCTCCCGGGACGTTTGGGGACGTCTACACTGACATTTTCACCAAAGCCCATCCGCCAGGGCGTTTTCAAGATTTGGTTTCCAAACTCAAGTTGATTTTTTCCTTGCCATCTTGAGTTTGAGGGGGATGTTAATATATAAAATATGTATGATATTATTCTTTGTAAATATTCTATTGTATCTGTTCCATATTTAGATTATAAGCTCCTCTCTATTGTGTTCAATCTTTACCTTATTCTTTCCCTTGTACATCACTCCTACGTAGTGCTATATATACCCATAGCTTTGTATTGTTTAATACATCAATTGAATACAAGTCTATCTCTTTTTTCTCTTTTTGTCTTTTCTCTTATTTGTCATATGAGTATTCTGCTTTCAATGTGTCAAAATTTATAATTCACCAATCTGCCCAACCTATAAGTTCAAAACTGTCAAAATATTCAAATCATCCCACTAATTTTGAAGTTGTGTGGATTGGTGGTGACAGTACAAGAAATATGGGTTGTAGTGGCGTATTTGTAATGACGTTTTTTTAAAATGCCACAGTTTATAATATTTAATGACATTTCATAAACATTGTATTTTTCTTTAAGTAAAACAGCGTCGTTTCATGAATAGAAGACATTTATAAACGTCTACAAATGGTTTAACTCTCACACGCTCCCTCTCTCTCTCTTTTCACCATTATTTTAAATGTCCAAATCTCTCTCTCTCTCTCTCTCTCTCTCTCTCTGGGTGCAATCTAAACCCCATTAATATCTCAGAGCCATTTCAAACTCCACTGTCTCAAAATTGAAGTTCATCTCAAAATCAATTTAGATCGGTAAGCTCCACTCTGTGTGTGTGTGTTGTCTGAACCCTAATTAGATTCATTGATTCAGATCGGTCTTAGGAAAATAGATTGGTGATTCAGATCATTCGAAGTTCAAAGTTCTCTCTCGAAATTGAAGTTCAGATCATTTCAGATCTGTGATTCAACCATTTCGAAGTTTTCTCTCGAAATCGAAATCGAAATTCATCTTAGCGATTTAGATCGGTGAGCTCCACTCTCTCTCTCTCTCTCTCTCTCTCTCTCTCTCACACACACACACACACACACACACACATACACAGACACACACACACACACACACACACACAAGCTGAACTGATGGTGTAATGTCGATTTGGTTGTTGAAATCAATCCTGTGAAATCCTGTGAATGGTTTTGATATTTGATTTGAAATGATCCTATCATATCCTTTATGCTTGTTCAACATGGCTATGATCCTTCATGCTTGTTCCATAACTAATATGGAATAAAGGAAGCCCAAATGGCCTTCAAATTAGAGAGAGCAATGTCAGAAGGAAGAAATTTAGTTGACCACATCCTAAACTCTGATGTGGCTCAAATCTATGCTATACACTTTATTTTTTAGGTTTTTTTTTTTTATAGCTTTATCTTCTAAAAAATTACTAATCGTAGGTGTAAAAATTTTAAAACTCTACCCTTCTTATTTAATTTTTTTTTAACTTTTTTAATAATCAACAGAATTATAGAAGAGTTGTAGTGATCTTATTGTTATAGATTATGCTTCTACACATTTACCTTATATCAAAAAAAAAAAAAAAGATGTTGAAATTTTTTATTTAGTTTTGTTTTAACTACGTGATCAAAACAAGAAACATAATGTTCAGCAATAGTTTTTAAGCATAATGCTACAAACATAAATTCACTGTGGAAATAGAAAAATGCAAGTATGATGCGTGCAAGCCGGAGCATTGTATGCAACAATCCCAATTCCTCGTTCGCTACTTATATCAAAATAACAATGGCAAAGATTAGAGAACATTGGATTCTTGTTTATTGCTTGCAAAACTGACTAGTTAACTTAACAATAGCACCTCTACACCTCACTTGCAAGTAGGAATGATTTCTTCCTCTGCATCTCTTGTCCACAAGAACCACTTCAACTGGACTGATGTTAGATGTAGCTAGCTTCACACCTCTCCACCATTCTCTCTCATGTTTTCAAATGTCTTGAAAACATTTACATAATATGATTGTAGTAAAATGGCTTTGATCATATAAATAGAAGTTGCATTACTCCACCACAATATAGCCTATATGTTTCTACTCGTTCTGTCTGTTTTCCATATGAGTGTGTGATTCTAGTATCTATTGTAGACTTTTACATTCTATCAGTGTGAATGAGCTAGGAAAATTTATTTGTGGGTATTGTTGAAACTATCGAATTTCTTTTGTTGGTTTAAAATGAAATTGAGATTTCTATTCAATTTGAGGAAAGTTGTGGGATAATATGTGTGTTACACTAGTAGCAAGTTGGACCTAGAACTCGAGAGGTCTTTGCATTGCTTGACTTTTTGAGGTTTTCTCTGTATATTTTAACAATCCTATGCCTATTTGTCGAGACAAGGTAGAAAATAATTAAAATTTTAAGCATCTTATTCTCTTCAATTGGATTTGGTACTTGATTTTGAGCATGGAGGAGACTTCTTTTTGGCATTTGGTTGCTTTATAATTCACCTTTGTTTGGGTTGAAAGTTAAGAAGACATGAAACTTCTTGTAGTCAATTTTTTTTTAAAATAATATATATATAAAAGATTTTTTCAGTCTATCAAATTATTTGTAAGATTATTGTTGCTTTTGTCAGTCTATCAAATTTCATTTTTAAGATTATTGTTGCTTTTGTTAGTCTATCAAATTTTATTTTTCTTTCTTTCTTTCATTCAGTGTCCTCACTCTCACACTTTCTCACTCTCTTTTTTGTTTCTTTTCATTTCATCTCTCTCAATTGGCGATACTGAAACGCGTTAGCATTCTGATATCAGGGTTCTAGAGAAGAACTGTTTACAAGTATTTTTCCAATTCTTCATAGACTTTGGTTGCAAACTTCAAAATAGACTTTGAGATTTTATGAATTCTGAATTTGCTTTATATTTTTTGATCAGCAAAAGATCCAAACTTTATTAGTGAAAACCAACTTACAAAAGATAGATACAATGAATTGAGATTTGAAGTTTTATATATATATATATACTTCGGAAAAAAAAAACAAAAAAATCAGTTTATATCTATTTCTTAGATGCATAAGGCCTCTCATGATTTATGATTTTTGTTTTGTTTTGTTTTTGTTTTTTGTTTTTTGTTTTTTTTTTTGGTTTTTGACATTGGCTAGGAGAATTCCGATTCGCAGTGGTGAATATCAAAGCTTTCAAGAGATTTCGTTTTGTCCACACATGGAAAAACCAGGATCATCTTCCTTTTGCAGTCCTATATACTCTCCTCAAATGAATGTATGGTTCAATTATAAACCCAACCTACAACGCATGCATATATATATATATATATTGGGAAAGAAAATCTATTTACATATATTATTTAAAAAAAAAATTGACTACAAGAAGTTTCATGTCTTCTTAACTTTCAACCCAAATAGAGGCAGCCACGGAGGTGAGCAATTATTTAATCAAAGCCTTTTTTGACAATACAAGACCTTATTAATTAAAATACTTGTTCTTATTAAATGTAAGTTCACCTTTCAAAGAAAGAGAAGAAGAAGAAGAATAGGAAGAAGAAGAACTAACAAGGTAAAAGTACAATTCGAAAAAAAAAGTTCCACAAGGACAAATTATATCCAAGTTCGTGATCTAGGAATTTGATTGTTTTAACATTAGCTTCTTTTTAATTTTTAAATATTTTTTTTTCATAGTAGTTAAGAGACTTTTATCTCCATTGAAAGGGACAATAGAAAGTAGCCTTCATTAAATACATAACAAGTTGTATATATCCAAGTTTGTGATCTAGGAACCTGGTTTGGAAGATTGTTTTCACTCCCTCGGTAATGCCTTCAATTGTCAACAATAACAGGTATGGTTATAGTGTTAATGGTTGGTGACAGTGCTGTAATGATGGGGGAGTTGGGTGTGGATAGAAGATTGTGAGAAAATCTATCAACACATAAAAAAAACCCGAAAATTTATCATCTTTACCTTAGATTGTATATTCTGAATAATTTTCTAATTTCTTTTTATGTGTAACTATCTAGACATGCTTTTAACAACATCTTGATAATGTATGAATTTTTTATTTTTTACCTCATTCATTGATGACACTGAATTTTAACACTCTTAGATATTACTAAAATCTCAAAAATTAATTGGTACAATTATTATTTTGGTTGTCTTGAAATCTTGATTTTTTCTTCTACAATGTAGGATGACTTGGTTGTTGAACTATTCTATGTTTATATTCATTACTGTTTCATTTCAAAATTTGATGGTTTTAAAAATTACAAGTGATGATTTCCCTTGGTTTGATGTTCCCCAATCAAATATTAAAACATATATTTACATGATTCAATGCTATAAATAGTCTTCTTCTTAATATATATATATATATATATTTAAACTATTACAAGTGATGATTTCCCTTGGTTTGGTTTGCTTACCTTTGGATGATGTGCAACTGTGCAGGGACTGTCAAGTGTCATTTGTGAGGTGTGACTGATGTTTTCATTGACTTACAGATGATAGCATTCCAAAGTCCACAGTTGGACGTTTTAGGCTTATCCACAATATTTGGTAATGTTACTACAGAAGATGCCACTTACAATGCATTGCTCCTGGTATGTGTTTAGTTTATTCTATTTTCAACACAATAATTCATGCTTTGGCTTAATTTCAGGTCTTTTATATTTTGGGAACATGTTCATGACGAATAACTATTTTTAATGTTGAAAAGGACAGTCTAAGATTGCTAGATGTCCAGGTCTTCTTGTGGCAGAGGGTACCCCTGAGCCTTCGAAGGTAACTGCTTTTACATATAATTTGTGGCTTAATCAACGAGCTGTCCTTCATTCCTTCTCTACAATTGGATTGTGCCAAAGCGTTTTTCCCTCCTTCTAATAACATGCTCAATTTGTTAAACCTCTCTCTCTCTCCCTCTCTCTCTCTTTGGGGGTGGGGTTGTGGTGGTGGTGGGTTGGTGGGAAAGCCTAGCTAACACAAAGAGGTGTTTCCTTCCTTGTTTTTTCATACGACTCCCAAAGCCTGATCTATGGCATGACTATATGGACAACCAAAAAAGCAGGTGACTTCAAGTGAATGAGATTGTTACCCATAAGTAATGATCAGATTAGCCCTTCATGAACAATTGCATTCAACGTATTACCTTTAAATTATTTTTTTGTACGTAGTATGCATTGGTTATCTCAAATTACATTGTCCATTTTTTTTAGTCAGTCAACTTTTCAAGAACAAGGCAACAATATACGAATCTATGTTCTCAGTTAGTAGCATTTCCTTGGCGGAATATATGTGACCAGAATAGCTTCTTTTTCTAACAAATAATCAGGAAACTAACTTTATTGCTACCATTCTTCATCATAGTGACATATTTGTTTTCCCCTCTCTCTTTCTCTCTCTCTCTCTCTCTCTCCCTTCCTTCCTCTTCATAGTATTGAAATCTTTGGTTATGTAGTTGAGTTTGAATTTGAGTTGAATCTCTTCGTTAATGTACTTTCAAATATGGATCAAATAGATTATTGAAATGCTAGAAGCTTCCACCAGTTTTGATTTTAGGTTATGGCCGGACATAGGTTGCATATGTAGGACTAAAAACATGATATTTTGTGTGTGTATATGTACTACATAAAAAAAAAAAAATTGGTTTTATGTTTGTAGTTTCTTTATAGATTATCTATGAGTTCTAGCTCCGTGAGTTCTTCTAGTGAGAGTGAGCAATCAAGCTCTAATAATTCTAGTTCAAATGAGACTCATGCCACACTTAAGATAAGAGTCATACCCGATCTACCGACATCATGGCATCCACCAGGAGGTCTTCCTACCACATCACGTAGCAGTAGTATATCACATGGCTCAATTTCAGCTGGTACGTATAAGCTTTTGACTTTTGTTGTGACTAGTCAACTGCTCTTAGATTTGTTATTCATCTAATCTAACTCTAAGATGCGTACCCATTATTAATTTCAATGTAAATCCATGTATATTTAAATTTCTTCTTTTATTAGTTTTATTTTGTTTTTGGGAAAATCTTAAAATGGTTGAATATTTATATTCAACTTTAACCTAGTTCAGGGTGTGGCACTATCTATCAAAATTAGAATCCAGCTCACTCTTTGGGGCTGTTGTTGAATTTTTAAACTGTAGCTTCTAGGCTTAGTTACACTAAGTAGGAACAATAAACTCATTGGCCCTTCAATAAGTTTACTGTGAGACTAGATTTATTTCTCTGTTTTGCAACACCTCAAGAATTCATGCTTGACATTTGTTTTATCAAAATTCTGATGCATCACATAATGTCTATGAGCTACACCAGGTTTTGGAAGAGGTGAAATAGGGATATTGGTGAAGTTTTGGTGAAATAGGGATATCTGTAAACAAATTTTTATTTGGTTATTACTGTGCTAACCAAGGTTTATTTTTCCCGTTTTGTTCTTGAAAAAGATTATTTATGCATTCTATTTTTTAGATGAACTCGGAGGTTTCACGGCTGAGCTTAAGCTTTCCCTTTTTCAACTTGGAATCAGTCCTCAGATTGCTGCATTAATTCTCATGTAGGTTTGCTGTTCTGTTAGCCTCAGGTTTACATTTCTTGTCCATTAATTAAGGCTATTGTGATTGTCCTCAGAAAACCATGTTCGATCCAAACACTAAACTTGTAGAGGATTTACTTCTGATTTGATCTTTCAAGAGGATTTACAAATACTAGATTATTTGATATAACTTTTTTTTCCCTCTCCCCTCCCCCCTTGAGTTAGGATGATTATGCTGGTAATGATGATCAATATGAACAAAAACTGAAGAAAGAGACTTTGGTACTTTTCATGTTGGCAACGTAAGATAGATTTGTAAATTTTCCTAATCTGGAAATGCATGACATTTTTTTAACAAATTGAACTTTGTGGAGGTGAGATGCTTATTTAATTTTCATTTGAGCTGGTCACTGTAGTTATAGAGATGGAGAGACAACTGATAATGCTTCAAGATTCTACAAATAGTTTACTAAGATGGGTAGTTTTGTCATTGTTGAACTAACTTTAGTAGTGCATTGTTTTTAGAAATTTGTGTGATGAGGTATTGAAAATGTTTTCAAGAAAATGAAAGGGGAGTCAGGCTTCAACAGCTTGCATATGGTGTTTTTAGTCTGGGTAACCGTTAATATGAACATTTCAACAAGGTAAATTCGTTATATATTCATATCAATCCATTATTCTTTTTCTGTGATTCTTTCTTTCTTGTCTTTTTTTGTCCAATTTTATTTTATTTTATTTTATTTTATTTATTTTATTTTTATTTTTTATCGATCACTGAGCATATTTTGGAAGATCCTTAGCACACCATAATATTGTTACAAAGCCAAATATAATCAATGACTAGTCACCGATAATTGTAAATGCAATGTTGTATATTGAAACTTCTTTCTAATTGCCTCAATAATTTTTGTGTGTATTTTAATCAAATCAGGGGTGTGGCACTGAAAGTAATAAAGGTGATAAGCCTTTTGATCCTTTTTTTTTTTTTTTTTAAAAAATGGTACACCCAATTTAGTCCCCATTGGATGGAGGTCTCGAATAATTTTGTTTATCTAGCTTTCTCACATTATATTTAACTCTTTGCATTGCCTTCACTTTTTTTTTTTAATAAAGTTTACTTATTTATCCCCCTCCCCCCCCAAAAAAAAAAAAACATATATTTAACTCTTTACTTCCAAACAGAAATTCTTGCAATGTTACTAATTTTAATCTGTACAGATCAAGGATAAAACTGGTGAGCAAATAGGTGAAACTGAAGGTATGATGTGTGATTAACAAAGAAGTTTTTCTTAATATTAGATGGCATTTAAGAAAATTTGCTTCTGATCTGTTACTACTGCATGCTGTTTCAATGGTGATTTTATTTTGATGGGAAAACATGACAACCATCTGAATAGTATGATAGCTGACCTGGAATTATCATGAAGAAAAAATTATCTAAATTGATAGTGTTTTCCTATTTCAAGCTAATAAACTGCCATAACTGCATTTAATTCCAAACAATTGCTCGATTTTAAGTAGCAGTCCCCCCATCCAAAAATATAAATAAAAATCTTATGAACAAGGTAAGTTGTTCTCACTTATTGAACTTAACTTGCAGGAAATGTAGTGTTGAGAGCTATATCATTTCAAAAATGTGGTATGGACATATCATTTCTTGATCGTTTTGGTTATTATGGAGTTTCTGTGTTTCGTTTGTCTTTAGAATTTTAGAATGATGCAGTGAAGAAGCTAGTGACTAAGTTACACATTGCTAAAGCTAAGCTTGATTTGGTGGCACAAACAAAATCCAAATTTGTTTTGAAGAATAGCAAGGTTCATATATTAAATTCTGATTTTTATAGCTTGAGTGGATGTACATAGATACTAAGGGTAGACTTTTTTTTTTTTTGTCATTATTGTTACTGTTTATTTTTTTACTGACCATTAAGTGTTTTGAATTGCCTAAATAGTTAATGTTGTTGTTCAGAGAGAACTTCACTAACCCGAGTCTGATAGCACTTGCATACATCTAGAGTTCGATATATTTTTTCCTTTTATTTTTTGGTTGTGTTTGCTGTTTGATTTTGGTTTAGAAATAATCATACAATGTTTGCTTAAATTTATTCAATAAGGTTTTATACACATTATTGCTATTTTTCAACCTTATTACAGGCATGTTTTTTAGTTAAATCTAATAGAAGTAGCACAATCTCACCGAAAAAAAGAAGAAGAAGCTATAACGGTATTTTCCCAAAACGTCACTACAATGCCAACGGTCATATTTTTAAAATAGAAAAAAAAAAAATCTATCACAGCGTTTTTAAAACGTTGCTAAATACTGGATGACATTATTTTACCATTATTTATCACATTTAACGGTGTTTCGTTTTTAAGAACGCCATCTATGCTAATCTAGCGACGTTTTTAAAGCATCATAATACTACAGCGACGGCCGTGCCTTTGGCATTTGTTACTAAACGTCACATAAAGAATTAATGGCGTCTTTTTACACTCATAGTGGCGTTTTTAAACACCACTAAATGTAAAATTTTCAACAGTGCGAGTGAAGAAATTATCAACTTACCAAAAATAATTTTGTGAAGATTATTTCTCCCAAACCGACTTCCGCACAACCCAACTTAGTATTATTGTGACATAGTGATTTGCTTTCCAATTCTCATAGTAAAAGTTGAGTTCGACTCTCATGTGGATCCCATTTTCGTTAGCAGTGATCCCATTCTCTCTTCTTCTTAATCTGAGATAAAGTAGATTTTAACTTAAAAAAGAAGTTAGTATTGTGTAGGTTACTGACTCCAATGGGCAACCATGTGCAAGAACATTCTTTTTAGATGGTGCCACTTTCTCACAATATCATTCCTTGGTCCTCGTTATCCTCTCAATACAGGCCATTGTTATCTTTTTCTTTTATCACTCTTTTACTCTACTTTCCCCAAAAAGTAGGACTAATTTCCAAAAGACAGCTAAGGTTGTACGTATAAATAAATAAATATATATATATATTTAACAATCTCATCAATTTGGATTTCTTAAAGATCAATTTGGATTTCTTAAAGATCATTGGAAAAGAAGGAGTAGCACATGTTCATTGGGGGCTTGGAGACATGTCGAGTTTATGTTTTGACACAATTTAGGTTCTATATGGATGGAATTGGTGACATGCTTAGGACATTGTGTCAGCTATTATTTAGTCACCCATCCATTCTATGTAAAAATAGAAATCTCATAATATGGACACCATGTGATATGGTTTTAGCATGGGCAATTGTTTTGTTTTGGAGCGTTTGTTGGAGAGGGAAATCATTTTAACTGTTTCCCATTAAATCATATGATTTACAAGCATTGAGATCCTTTGGGAATTCAAAACCCTTCATTGTGCTACCCAAAAAGCTCACAAAACTTGTTCAGTATTATTTTTTAAAATAAAAATAATGAAAAGTATAAAAATATATTCATTTTTGTGCAAAAACATATTTAGAAAATTCAACAATAAATTTTTAGTATTTTCTTAAAATGTTAGCTGTTTTTTTCTCTTGTCTTTTTGAAAAATAATTTTTAGAAACAATTTGCATAACAAAATTTCAGCAATTTCAAAAAATTAAAGTTAAAATGACACCAACTAAATCTTTGATTTTCTTAACACGGCTTCTGTCCAGCCTCTTAAAGGACTAAACGGTTTAGTTTAGGCCCATAAGACTTATTACAAGTTCTATTTTAATGATTCATTCTATTAATTTTTTGAGTTCTCGTATGTAAATTATTAGTAAATAAAAAAATTAAATCAAATCAAATCAAATTGATAAATAATTTTAACTACTTGATGTAATCACATTTATTGTTTAAAGGATGAACAATTTGCTTTTAAAATTATACCGTCAGTTTTCTTAAAGACCAATATAATGAAATTTTATAGTTATAATTATTAGGTTAATTTATTATTATTATTATTATTTTTTTATAAATGATCTAAGATCAAACAAATTAATAAATTAAATTGTTAAAATAAAACTAGTAATAAGCACACATGCCTGAAGTGAACTAGTATCCCATCGCTAATTTCTTTGCCAACAATTAGAGTGCAATTGTTGGTTGGTCACTGGTTTGGCTCATACCAGCTGTGTATATCAGTTGGTTTCTTAGTTCCATTTTAGTTTAGTCTATCCTTTAGCTTGCTCTTCTTTCTTGCTCTCTCTTGTTGGTTCCTCACCAGCACGCGCTTGGTGCTTTTTTAGCACCAAGCTCCTCTTTATTGATGTAATATTGCATTCTGTATGTCTCATCAATAAAGATTTCATTTTTGCCGATCAAAAAAAAATTAGAGTGCAAAACCCCTAAAGATTGACCTAGTGGTGTAAGCTTGGGACTTAGGAGTTTGCTCCTCTTTAGGTCTCAGGTTCAAAACCTCTTACGTGCTATCAATTCTTGTATTGGGCTAGTCCATACAAAGCTCTGCTCAGGTTTTAAATGGGCCCCTCGCTAGTAGACGGTGGGATTGGTCCCCCAGAAATTAGTCGATGTGCATGTAAACTCGCCCGGACACTTGAGTTATCAAAAAAAAAAAACAAAAAAACAATTAGAGTGCAAAATAAATTGAAAGTAATGTCCAAACACATAAAAGTAATACAATTAATATATTCTTTGACAAGAAAGAGCAAACAAACATGATAGGCTCCGTCATGTTCATGTGGGCACATAATGATCAACCATAAGGTCCATATCATTAATACAAGTGTTGTACAACTGTTGACCACAATGACAAGCAACCCCTTGATCAGTCACTATTTTCCATGTTTTAATCAGACGGTTCATCAAAAAAAAAAAAAAACAAAGTGCAGTGCCAAACTTGATCATGTGCATGGCTTTTAGGAAAGCATGAACTTTGAGTAGTGTCTCTCTCGGACCTTTCTTAATCTAGGAATGAACTAATCAAAAATGATCATCCACCGACAACTTTAAGCTTTGAGAGACTCTTATGGTCCAGTGTGTGATCCTCGAATCGTACACTTTTAGTAGCTAAATGTAATTTCAAATTGACCATTCGGATTGATCCCACTAAAAAATAGAAATGTCATAAAGGCACAATTTTTTATTTTTTATTTTTACTTTTTTTCTGTAACATTTTCACACTAAAAATCCAAAATTCTTTAAACACGTAATAATAATAGTATTTGAAAAAATTACATGAACAGTTCACGTATTTTGTTTTTTATATAATAATAATAATAAAATTGTGTCATCAAAAGGACAAAAGTATCATAAGGGGTGTTTTACGTCTTTTCCATGACACATTTTCTATATTCGTAGTATTTTTGCACCTAGAAAAATAATAATAAAAAAAAGACATCCCGCGTCACCACTAATATTAGATCAAACTAGGTTGTCATGATCATTAAAAGATGGTCCCGAATTGTAAAAATGTTTTTTAGCAATAAATTTTATTTATTTAATTTATTTTAAATATTGCTAAAAAATGTAATTTTATGGACAAAATAATTTAGTGTACCAAATATTTAGTTTTTGAGACAATTTTTCTTTCAAAAGAATAATAATTAATCATTAAATGTCTAATTTCGTCATTAGAAATATAACAATGATACTCTTAGTAATTAAGATACTTTGTTTTGGGAGATTTGATCAAAACTCCCTCATAATAAAACTTTAATGCATTAAAGACAAGCATAAAAAGCTTTTCTTGAAAAGTCCAACACATACTATTATTATCAAAATATTAAATTTTAAAATAATAAAACTTTTGATATAGATGTCGGTTTTTAATAAAATTAGTATTTTGAAAATTCTCTCATCAAGATCTATCAAATAAGATTCATGTTGATTATGAAATTTAAAAAAAAAAAAATTATTATTGTTAAAATTGATGTAAACAGTAACAGTAACATGTTACTCAGTTTGACAATAACATGTTACTTTAACAATATTATCAAAGAAAAAAAAAAGATATTTTATTTTATCTTTACTCAATTATGTATTTTTTCCTTAAAGGGTTTATGAAATAAAGTAAATTAGACTGCTATTTTCACCAAATAAAGATCTAATAAAGAGACTTTGACTAAATTTTCCTATATCTCTAAAATCTTAAGTTGTTAAAATACATACATCGCCTAAATGGTCATCTTCATGCCTTGTTAGAAACTAAACTAGATTTTGGTATGCCCTACAAAAAGATTAGGTATAGGATATGTCTAATCTGGTTGCATGTGAGAATGGGGAAGCTATCCCACAGTCCTTAGCTGTTGCCCACCACCACCCTATGTCCTCAAAAGTTTCTATTGTCTTCCTTTAGGTCATGTTTGATGGGGGGTTTGGGAGGGATGGATTGAATTATCAATTTGTGAGATTTACTAAACTTTTGTTTAGATGTAACAAAATGTCACGATATTAGTAGTGTAAAGGGCTTAGTAATCCCCTTTTGTGGAAGGAATTAATTTGGATGAATTTTAAATGGGATTAGGAAAATAGTGAAGGGATTGAGTATATTTTACATAAAGATTTTATTTTTTTAATTTTATTTGTTTTTTCCCAAGAATGTAGACGCGCCCGAACGTCTCAGGAAAATCCTGTTTTGTTCATTGGGCTCACTACAGTTCGGACTCAATGTCACGGTTTTTAATCTGATCTTGCAAAGTGTAATGCGAGATTGATAAATTACCAAAGAGTCCAAATCCGGCAAATCGTTTTGAAAAACTGATTTTTAAGAAAGAATTGCCAAACATGGACTGCTTTGTCAGATGCAGAGTCGCCACCTAAATATTTTATTCTTGGGAAATTTAGGAAACCCTGACTCGTGCCTAAGGCCACGTGTCCGTCATCACCAAAGTTGCCTCGGCTTGAGAACTTGGGTACGAGAGGGGAAGGTCATGCAATGAGCAACCTGTAGACACCCCATTTTTGACCGTCCTCGAGACTTAGTTGTGCTTCCAGGTACACCCAACAACTAGTTCGATTGCTCGCTGAGTACTCAACTGTCGCGACCGAACGTCACCAGTTCGAGCTTCCCGGACCCTGTATCCTTTCTGCCTTTTTTTTTTACCTTGACTAGGTCCTTTCAAAGTGACCTTCTTGGTGCACTGCCAGCCATTGCCTCGTTCCTGCCAGCCATTGGTGATGCCCTGCCGGCCATCAGTGAGCCACTGCCGGCCATTGATGATGGCCGACACCCCCCCTGTCTCAGTTGGTTTTCCTCTAGATCTTTTGAGCCAGCTGATTTTTTGTTCCCTCCATACACGTGTATGGAGGGATGAAGCCCTTGTAAAGCTTCTTGAAGAAGCTTTGGCTTTGCATTCCTCTATATAAGCAAGAGACCTCCCTCTTTGCCGGGCTTCTGCAACTTTGGAAGAAAAAACCTCTCTTTCTCTCTATATTGTTTGTTTCTTGTGCTTTGGAGTTGGATTTCCTTCCACTTTTACACTACAACACCTAGATATACACCACCACCATTAGACAAAGCTTCTTAGGAGGTCTTCTTGAGGTCTGAAAGTGAGTTTCTACCCCCTGAAGTTGCTGGTTTCGAAGAGGGTCTTCAAGGGTAAGTATTTTCCCCATTTTTGCACTTTCTTGCACCTTACTTTAGCCCTCTTTGCATATTGATTTAGGCTTTTCTTATAACTGAAAAAAGTCTTGTATTTAAGTCCTTTTTAAGTTTGTTTAAGGTCATTTTGCTGTTAGGAGTGTGTAGCCCTCTTGCATGCTTTGTTTGGCTTTGTTTTAAGCCAGATCTTGGAACCTCCGAGCTAGTCTTAGTTTGGCCTTCCTACCACTGAAAGCCAGCGGATTTTTAGTAGTAAAGGTGCAGTTTTGAGGTCCTTAATCAGAGGGGGTGCCCCTCTCTCTTTTGGTTCCTCTTTGCTTGCATATTTGGCCTTCCAAATGGCCATCCCTCTATGTATCTTTGATGCTCGGTTCAAGCCCTTTTTTGTGACTTTTAGGACCTTCCATAAGTCTTTCTATGGCTGGTTTGGTCATATTTTGCATGCATATAGTATGTGTAGTGTAACTCCATCCATAGCTCATCAAAGTAGCATGTGTGCTTAGCTTGTGTTGAGTCCATTTCAGTGGGTTTTTGGTGATGTTTTACCATGCCATGAACCTTTTTTGGATTGGTTTTGTTACTCCATGCTTACATGATGCACTTGTAGTGTAAATCTCCTAAACTAGCTTCATATGATCTATGTCATGCCATGTCATTTTAGCATGTTTGGTTTACATTTCAGCATATATTTGGTCATCATTTGGCATGTTATGACCCCATCCATAGTTGGTTCGATCATCCTTTGCATGCTTCATATAGGTGTAGAACAAATCTTGTTTACTAGCCATTTGTGCATGATGTTTTGACTCATCATACTAGCATATTTTGGCTTTACTCAAACTTGATTTTATGCCTATTTTGAAGTGTTCTAGGACTGTTTTGGGCTGCCATGGCCATATCACTCGTTCTTTGTATAACTATAGTGTAAATGCTTAGGCTAGTCGTGGGTTTTGAGTCCCCTACCACGTCATACATGTGATGTTTGCATGCTTTGCCCTCATTCCATATGCTATTTCAGTCCATGAAATGTTGTCATACACTTGTATTTGACATGCCTTGAATGCTTTATAGAGCTTGTGCTTTATGCCTCAAGAATGAGCTTTTGTGCATGCCATTAAGCCTAAGCCTTTGGCTCATCATTTCAGTTCATTTTGGGTCCTATTATACCATGTTGTAACTCTGTTTTATGTCGCCCAAGTCATGCCATTTTGGTTTCAATAGGTGTAGTGCATTGCCTCTTTAAAGCCTTGCATGCTCCATATTTTTGGACCTACCCTAGGACTGTTTTAGGTCCCCTCGGCCCCTTGGGGCTTGCCTTGTATGGCCGTGGATTAAGTCCCTTTGCTTACCTTGAGCTTTGAGCATCATGACATGCTATACTTGCATGGTTGATTTGATTTGGCATCACTTTACATGAAATTTCAGAGCTTACCTCATTGTCATACATGCGTGCTTGTTGCTCCTTAAGTGTGCTTAAGAGTTGTCCTCTTTGTGCCTTAATACTTGAGCCACTTGGCATACATATTTGCCTTGCCATTTCATGCTTTTCATGCCATCAATTCATCACTTATGGCTACTGATTTGGACCTATTTGATAGCTGTCCATCTTTGGTGTAAGCACATCTTACCATGTTATCGCATGCTTGTTTGATCTTGTATGTTGTTGCATACTTGTCCACCTTTGCGTGCCTTGCATGTTTGCATATCCATATTGCATTTTGCCATGTTGTTCAAGGTTGTCACCTCACATCATGCCTATGTGTTTATTGCATGTCATTAGCCTTGTTAGGTTATTCACATTGCATGTTTTCCATCCTTACGCGTTGCATTGTTTGGATTAAGTTTTAATCTGAACACGAGGAATGAGGGGCTTTTCATACTCCGAGTGATGGAACGTGTCTCAATTCTCGGTCGCCGAAGCTCCTGATGATTCGTGATAGAGTTCTAGGCTTTACTTGCTTTATTTGTGCATTCATTTCCATATTGATTTGCACAAGTTGGATCTTTGGCCATCATGCATCAGGATGCGTGATTGATTGTCGTGGATCTGACTAGGCCTCTCCCTTGATGTTTTGAGGTGATTTGGGGTGGCATAGTGCGTATATACCCTTGGGAGACCCTCTCATTCCTTTATTTTGTGCTTTGTTGCAGTTTGGTGTCATAGCACACTAGTGGCCGGCAGTGTCACACCCTTGGCCGGCAATGCCCTGTTGTTGGCCGGCATCTCTCCTTTCATGGCCGGCAGGCCACTGGTGAATTCCCCAGCAGTGTTTTGGTAAGTTGCAGCAACAAACACTGGAAGACACCCTGCAAACAGAGCCTATAAAGAGCAACCGGAAGGCGTTTCAAGGCAAAGAATAGAAGCGAGTATGCATGCCCTCCTCTTCTTCAAACAGAGCTGGAGCAATTCTCTTTTACTGCTTACTAGTTAGTTAGCATTTGTTATTTGTAATAATTAATTTTTTAATTAATTAAGTTGTGTAATAATTAGTTGTAACTAGTTATTCATAGGGTTTTTTAATAATTAAGTAGCTTGTTAGCTAGTTAATTAGGCGGCTTGTATTATTTATTTGGACCCTCCGAGCGAGGGGACAACTGTAATAAGTGTGCGTGCGTGTGATGTATGTCTTCTAACTCCACGTCTTTCTCCCTTTTATTTGCCTACTTATGATGGTTAGATTAGGGCATGTTTCAATTAGCATACTTATGCTTGCATGTTTGCATCATTCATCTGTATTGTATGCACCGGGCTCGGCGCATCATACTAACTACATTGTATTTCAATTCCAAATTGAATACGTGTTAGCTGTAGCATCATGATATGCCATGTTTAGAATAGCCGAGCCTACTATAGTTGCATTTTGCATGTGCTGCATTAGGCATTTTTATATATTTAGGATCATGCATGATTTCTAATCAGCTTCTGTTTTGGCTTGGAATACTCGGTAAGTTTTATGCTTTAGCATCCTTGCATGCGTGTGAGTGACTGCCATGATAGCATGCTTACCATGAGGCTATTTGCTTATATGATATACCTGCTTGAATGCCTGCGGGTGAAGGTTGTGTTATTTGGATTGGAACAATTCATCGATTGTGAGTTTTAAGCCCACTTGAGAGTGGCAAATCATCTTGTTTTCTAAGCCCACCAGAGGGTGGCAAATCCACGTCTTAGCCTACTTACGAGTAGCACCATCAAACCATTTTTAAATAAAAAACATGAGATGTTCTGTTCCAATTCAGGCGATCCGGTCTATATTTGTATGCTATGTGCATCACATAGTAAATCTAGGCTAATAACTGGAATAAGAACGCATAGTGTTTTCAAAACTAGATATCATGGTTAGTAGAGGCCGATCTTTGATCGG
Source organism: Camellia sinensis (assembly GCF_004153795.1). Classification (NCBI taxonomy): domain Eukaryota; kingdom Viridiplantae; phylum Streptophyta; class Magnoliopsida; order Ericales; family Theaceae; genus Camellia; species Camellia sinensis. The sequence continues at coordinate 103,121 of NW_021034324.1, forward strand.
GCGAGCGGGGGTGCTCACGTTGTGACCTTCCCCAATCGTACCCAAGTTCCCGAGCTGAGGCAACTTTGGTGATGACGGACACGTTGCCTTAGGCAACGAGTCAGGGTTTCCTAAATTTCCCAAAATAAAATATTTAGGTGGCGACTTTGTATCTGGCAAAGCAGTCCATGTTTGGCACTTCTTTCAAAAAATCTGTTTTCAAAAATGATTTGTCAGATTTGGACTCTTTGATGATTCATCGGTCTTGCATTGCACTCTGCGAGATTAGATACAGGACCGTGACATTTGAGTCTGAACTGTAGTGAGGCCCTTCAGGGCGCGTCGACAGTTTCTGGCGACTCTACTGGGGACTTAGAGAACTTGACTCGAACTCATGATATCTTGTTTTGATGACACTTATGTGTTTCTTTGCATTGCATGTGCATTGGTGCACCTAGGACACCGTGTTTGACGTATGCTATTCCTGAACGGTTTGTCGGAGGCTCGCTTCGAGAAGCGTGCCATAAGGCTGACCGGTTGCGGGCTCTGCCACGACGGGAACACAAACCCCGGTTTTACCGGGGCTCCGTTTTTGACCATTCAACCTAGTGCATATTCAGAATCCATAGTGACCATTCCAAAGCTAGGACAGGTTGCTTACCCGAGTTTAGGTTGTTTGAAACTGCTGCGTGCGTAGTGAAACCCTAGCTCCTGACAAAATAGGACAGGGAAACCCTATCCCAACATAGGGTTGTTTTGGCTCTCACTTGTTTGTTATGTGCTTTAGAGTTCGCCTCTACAGGGAATGCACGTATCAGTTTGCAAATCTGAGAACCAGCACTGAGGGCACCACTATCAGTATCTGGGAATCAGTTATATCTGCGGGTATCAGATTCAGTTTTGGGGTAACGACTTTGCAGAACAGTGATCAGTAGTAGAGTACATTGATTCAGCTATGCTTATGTCTGTTTTGCTTGGGCTGAAATGCTGTGTGTTTTCTCTTTCAGGGGGGGTTCAGAGAGTTAGTTCAGAATAGCTAGTGTTCCCTCTTGTTGAGGCAAGACAGGTATCTGATCCATCAGTCACCAGTTGCACCACCTCCGTTCAGTTCAGCGGATCTATGATGACGCAAAATTCAGAGGAAATCGTGGTTATGGCAGCCGCATTAGACCAAGAAATCATCCTGCAAAGTGAGACCAATGTTGATGTACCACATCCACCCAGGTCGCCTGTTGCACGCCCGATCTGGGAGCCCCAGTTGTTTCATGCCCGTGAACCTACCACGTTTGAATTAATGGGAATGATTGGTGACCTTCAGAGGTTCGTGGCAGATCTCGCTTACGAAATGTCATCTTCGCGACCAACTGCATCATATGCCAGCAATTTTGTACTGCAGGAGCCCCCGCTACTGGGGCGAATTGTGATAGAGCTCAGCCAACCTGAGGTTGTCCCGAGCTATTGCAATGACATGTCAACAGCAACCCAAACCCTTGATCAGGCTGAGGCCAGAGGTAAGAACAAAATGAAGGCAGACACCGATCCCATTGAACAACTGTTGTGGGCAGTCGAGGCTTTGAAAGCCGAGAGGATGAATAAGCAGCAGGTATTCATAGTTGTGGCCAAGACTGTAGATGATGCTTTCCCCATTCCAACCGAGGGCAGTTCAAGCCAGACGAAAAATCGGGATAAGCCCCGTCATGCCAGAACAGTTCCTTCCACTCATAACCCTGCACCTGGAAGAGATCAGAAAGCCAAGGCAGTGCCTGCCGACCCTTTCTCTAGTGCGTCTAGCAAGAATCCACAGACTTCAAAGTACCTACCCCGAGGGCGCAGACTCTTTCACGCCCTCTACATGCCTCTGTCTAAAGCACTTCAAATCCTGGCTGAAAAGGGGCATCTTAAAACCCTCGAGCCTAGGCCTCCCACTAGTCATCTTCCAGCAGGCCATGACGCTACTCAGTACTGCGCGTACCATCAGCAAACCGGTCATGCCACCGACAACTGCTTCCGTCTTCGCCAGGAAGTACAGGACTTGATCGACAATGAGGTCATCCTCCCACCTACCTCAGCAAAGTCTGTCACCACTGAGCTTTTGGACTTCGAGGATACCACGAGTATGTGATCAGGGGTTGGACCACCTGCGGGCGGCGCTCGGTATATTTTAGATGTGGCGTGTGGTACGCACTATTTTGAGCATTTGCGAATGCTGGTTTTTGTAGCCTCTGACTTGGGTGTTGAGTCAGTTCTATGGTTTTGTTTTGAGTCTGTCTCTTTGTTTTGAGTCTGTCTTTTTGATTAAGGGTCTGTCTTGTTGTATCAGTTCTGTTGTATAGAAGTCGGGTGATTCCGGGGGTGTTACTTCGGGTATCACTATTTTGTTTTGTGTTTGTCCTTTTGTTTTCTTTTGAGTCTGTTTCTGCCGGGGAGCCAGTTGTGCCAACAAATTTGAATGAAACAGCAGTGATTTCCACACCCTTGTGTTTGCTTCTACCTTGCGCCAGTTGTGCCAAAAAGTTTTAATGAAACGGCAGTACCTTTTGCCTAGTTCTCTGTGCCTCAAACTCATTGCATGGACCTAAGTTTTTCAAAACTTTTTTAACATTGTGATGGAAAACAAAGAGGAAGGAATTCCTCGGGATTTACAAAATTTTTTTGATCAATTGAGAGAAAGAGAGGTGTGCCAAGCCGTTAATGAATGAGATCATGTTTGTTAATGTGAGTACTGAGAAGGATCCTGGCTTGATCTAGATTGGTTTCACATTGTCTTCCGCGTGAGCGGTTAGTCGCTTTCTTAAAAGATTTCAAAAAATATTTTGCGTAGTCCTTCGAAGACCTGTGTGGAATCGCTCTTGAGATTGTGCAGCTTAGGATCGCTCTCAGCCTCGAGACTCAACTCCTTTACTTTCAAACCTTGAACTTGGATTCAGAATGTTCAACGGTCAACCGCAATGTGAGGCCTGTGTGGCCAGATTCTAAGCAGCCCTCGACCTAGGGGCAGAAAAATGTCAGATATGCTTGAGCCGAAGATGGATCATCTTGCGAATCAATGAAGATTGGCAAGAATGCCAAATCCCAGACAGGAAGAAAGAAGAAAGTATTGCTGAAGAACAACTGAGTTCCTATCCACAACACTAGGGGCAAATTCAGCCCCCATGGGATGGACTCCTGCATCGTCAGCGAACAGCAATCACTCTCCTGGATTTAGAAGGATTCGAGATCTCAGAGCCATTTGACATGGACCAAGCTACACTTTTACCCTTGAGAGGCTCGCTGGGCCAAAAACCTGGAAGGGCGACCCAGGCAAAAGTTAGAGCAAGAAAAAGAAGAAAAAGAATAATAAAAAAAAAAAGGCAAGGAATGAAAAAAAGGAAAGGAAGAAAAAAGATGAAAAAGAAAAAAAAAGAAGAAAAGAAATGAAAAGAAAAGAAGAACAAAGCCCACAAGGTTGAAAACCCAAAAAGGGCGACCTTGCCAAAGTTAGAGCGCAAAAGGAAAGGTTAATACCCGAGTGTACCTTAACCCCGAACTACGTAAGGCTTGATTCCCATGTTTGGGATATGTAGGCAACTTCATTCTGAAGTCCAGCCGCAAAACACTTCTACAATTGATTGTGTCCATATAATGGTTTTTGATCGTTTTGCCTTCTCTGTAACCGAGAGTTCGGTTGTGATCGTCACTCTGAAGACTGATTGCAGTGTGCTATGGCGCTATCCGAACAAGGGGCAACTTTCCGTTGCCATTCAATGCGTTGTGGTGCCACTCAAACAAGGGGCAACTTTCCGTTGCCATGCAGTGTCCTTCCGACAAGGGGCAGTTTTCCTTCCGATCTGAGGTTGTGCATTTCAAGAGTAAGTTCTGTGCTCGTCAAGCAGTGGCCGTTTGCGAAAATAGTTTTTGAGAATTTTTACTGAGGTTGACTAATTTCTCGAAAATTATTTCATTTTCCAAAACTGGACCATTTTCTTGGACCCAAAAAAGGAAAATTTTCAGTGCTCATAGCCAGACTTGCATGATTTTAAATCAGAAAATTGAACAAGCGTGTTAATCTAACTCTCATTTTGGTCAAAATTATTTTAGTAGAAAACAAAACAAAAAAATGGTCCAAATGATGAAGTAGGGGCGCAGTTGAGTTAGGTGTTCTGTCTTTTCCCCGTTGATAATGCATTTGCCAGAATGGGCACCGTACTTGCCAAGAAGGACACCTTGTTCGCCAGAAAGGGCACCACTGAAGCTGACCACAAAAGGGCAGAAAGCTCTCACATCCATCATGCAACGAGGTATCAAGCCAAGTGCGAAGCACGAACTGGAATGGAGCAAGGCATTCCGCTCCCTCATCTGGACAGATCTGATCATGTCCAAACTCCCTGGCAGAGCATCGTCAACCGATGTCAGTTGCAGATTTGCTACACACCCAGTTGTAGCACAGCCCCTCTGTGGGAGAAACTCACTGTTGTGAACAAGAAGAAGAATCTAGCGAAATGCTAGGGGCAAGACCCCGCAACTATCTATTTATCCATCAACCACCCAGGGGAGGGATTGAAAATGAGAGATTGAAGAATAGAGAGATGTGCATTGAGTGAAAAAGTGAGAAAAGGGCTTTTTTTTTTTTCCAGAAAAACAGAGCTTGAGGGCCGAGTGATGTGAGAATCACAAATGAGAAAGGGTGGGAAACAATACCCGAAGAAACAGGCTCCCTGTGCACGTCTGTATGTTGTGTCTTTTGTTTTGTTTGTCTTAAATCTTGTTTTGAGTCGTTCTAAGCGTGTCTCGTTGTGTTTAGGTTATTTTACCTTTCTCTTCCATTTTTGAGTCATTTTGGCTGTGGTCAGTTGTAGGCTTAATACCCGGTCGAGAACTCATTCTCAATTTCAAAAATGAATCGTTTTGTGCTCAGAGTGCTGTGCCATTCTCCACATTTGTACAAAACGAGATTTGTTCTTTCATAAAAACCGTCGGGTTCAACCCAGGTCATGTGAGAACAGTAAAACCAGGACCTATCTGAAGTTATATAGGTTCCAGACTGCAAAGCAAAAGAAAAGAGGGAAAATCGGAGCATCTGAGTTTGTTTCAAATTCCATGATTGTATTCTGGATGCACCTCCTCAGGCCTTGTTAATGCTACCGAAGTATGAGTGGGCCTCTACCTCAAGTGTAAGCCTGCTTCAAGTCAGAATGGCAGTCCAAGCAGCACATGTGGTCTTCACATGCAGATGTCATCTCTTGTCAATATGAACAGGGTGTGCCCTTTTCAAGCTGAGTGTGTTGCAAAGTTCTCTAAGAGGCAAATCGGAGGCACCGGAGTACATGTTTGATGCCCCTCTATTGCATAGGATGTGCACTTTCATATACACTTTTGTTGCATACGTGTTGTGCATCGTTATGATTCATGCATAGAATATGCTTGCTTTCGGTTCCACATAGAATATGCTTTCCATGATTGCATCGAAAATACCCCCATACTTGCATAGAAAATGCATCTTATCGCACTTCTTTTGTGCACCTCACTCGCACTGTCTTGTGTACTTGTATTGAATTGTTTTGCACATCTCTAACATGCGTAGTCATGCACTTTCCACTTGCATTGTTATGCACGTTTCAATCGCATTGTTATCCACACTGTAGTTGCATTGTTATGCACACTTCACTGGCATTGTTACACGCATTCCACTCGCTTTGTTATGCACCCTTTCAATTGCATTGATTTGCACTCTCATTTGTTTCTAAACACCGGGATATGTCCCTATGTTTCTCTCTTTCCTAACCACTGGGATACGTCCCTAACCGCTGGGATACGTCCCTATGTTTCCCCCTCTTTGGTTAAGAGAATTTGAAATACGTTCCAATGCTTATACCTTTTCGAAACACCGGGATACGTCCCTACGTTTCTCTCTCTCCGAAACACCGGGATACGTCCCTATCTCCCTATCTTCCTATGTTTCTCATTCCTTCCGAAACACCGAGATACGTCCCTATGTTTCTCATTCCTTCCGAAACACCGGGATACGTCACTATCTTTCTATCTTTTTATGTTTCTCATTCCTTCCGAAACACCGGGATAAATCCCTATCTTTATATCTTTCTATGTTCCTCATTCCTTCCGAAACACCGGGATACGTTCTTATGTTTTCTCTTCTCATTCCAAAACACCGGGATACGTCCCTATGTTTCTCCTTCGTTTTGAAACACTGGGATATGTCCCTATGTTTCTCCTTCATTTCGAAACACCGGGATATGTCCCTATGTTTCTCCCTCTTTGGTTAAGAGCATTTGGAATACGTTCCAATGCTTATACCTTTCCGAAACACCGGGATACGTCCCTATGTTTCTTGCACGATCATAAGTTATGCTCGGCTTTGTGCATTGTCTTGCATCTTGCCCCTGCCTGCGGGCGCATTTCTTTATTATCTTGCTTGTTTGTCTGAGTTTTCGGCTTTGTCAAAAATGGGTTGTCTCTGGGCTTTGACACTCACTCCCGTCACTTTGTGACTGTCGAGTTCTATCAAAGAGGGGCAACTGTAGACACCCCATTTTTTACCGTCCTCGAGACTTGGTTGTGCTTGCAGGTACACCCAACAACTAGTTCGATTGCTCGCTGAGTACTCAACTGTCGCGGCGGAACGTCACCGGTTCGAGCTTCCCGGACCCTGTATCCTTTCTGCCATTTTTTTGGACCTTGACTAGGTCCTTTCAAAGTGACCTTCTTGGTGCACTACCGGCCATGGCGTGGAACTGCAGGCCATTGCCTTGTTCCGGACGGCCATTTGTGATGCCCTGCCGGCCATTGATGATGGCCGGCACCCCCCCTGTCTCAGCTGGTTTTCCTCCAGATCTTTTGAGCCAGCTGGTTTTTTGTTTGCTCCCCTCCATACACGTGTATGGAGGGATGAAGCCCTTGTAAAGCTTCTTGAAGAAGCTTTGGCTTTGCATTCCTCTATATAAGCAAGAGACCCCCCTCTTTGCCGGGGCTTCTGCAACTTTGGAAGAAAAAACCTCTCTTTCTCTCTATATTGTTTGTGTCTTGTGCTTTGGAGTTGGATTTCCTTGCACTTTTACACTACAACACCTAGATATACACCACCACCATTGGACAAAGCTTCTTGGGAGGTCTTCTTGAGGTCTGAAAGTGAGTTTCTACCCCCTGAAGTTGCTGGTTTCGAAGAGGGTCTTCAAGGGTAAGTATTTTCCCCATTTTTGCACTTTCTTGTACCTTGCTTTAGCCCTCTTTGCGTATTGATTTAGGCTTTGCTTATAACTGAAAAAAGTCTTGTATTTTAGTCCTTTTTAAGTTTGTTTAAGGTCATTTTGCTGTTAGGGGTGTGTAGCCCTCTTGCGTGCTTTGTTTGGCTTTGTTTTAAGCCATATCTTGGAACCTCCGAGCTAGCCTTGGTTTGGCCTTCCTACCACTGAAATCCAGCAGTTTTTTAGTGGTAAAGGTGTGGTTTTGAGGTCCTTAATCAGAGGGGGTGCCCCCCTCTCTTTTGGTTCCTCTTTGCTTGCATATTTGGCCTTCCAAAGGACCATCCCTCTATGTATCTTTGAGGCTTGGTTCAGGGCCTTTTTTTGGGACTTTTAGGACCTTCGATAAGTCTATCCATGGTTCGTTTGGTCATATTTTTCATGCATATAGTATGTGTAGTGTAACTCCATCCATAGGTCATCAAAGTAGCATGTGTGCTTAGCTTGTGTTGAGTCCATTTCAGTGGGTTTTTGGTGATGTTGTACCATGCCATGAACTAGTTTTGGGTTGGTTTTGTTACTCCATGCTTGCATGATGCACTTGTAGTGTGAATCTCCTAAACTAGCTTCATATGATCCATGCCATGCCATGTCATTTTAGCTTGTTTGGTTTACATTTCAGTATATATTTGGTCATCATTTGGCATGTTATGACCCTATCCATAGTTGGTTCGATCATCCTTTGCATGCTCCATATAGGTGTAGAACAAATCTTGTTTACTAGCCATTTGTGCATGATGTTTTAACTCATCATACTAGCATATTTTGGCTTTACTCAAACTTGATTTTATGCCTATTTTGAAGTGTTCTAGGATTATTTTGGGCTGCCATGGCCATATCACTCGTGCTTTGTATAGCTATAGTGTAAATGCATAGGCTAGTCTTGGGTTTTAAGGCCCCTACCATGCCATACATGTGATGTTTGCATGCTTTGCCCTCATTCCATATGCTATTTCGGTCCATGAAATGTTGTCATACACTTGCATTTGACATGCCTTGAATGCTTTATAGAGCTTGTGCTTTATGCCTCAAGAATGAGCTTTTGTGCATGCCATTAAGCCTAAGCCTTTGGCTCATCATTTCAGCGCATTTTGGATCCTATTATACCATGATGTAACTCTGTTTTATGTCGCCCAAGTCATGCCATGTTTGGTTTCAATAGGTGTAGTGCATTGCCTCTTTAAAGCCTTACATGCTCCATGTTTTTGGCTTTGTGTTCTAGCCTTTGTTGGCTAGCTTTGAGCTTAGTTTTGGTCTTGTTTGGACCTACCCTAGGACTGTTTTACGTCCCCTCGGCCCCTTGGGGCTTGCCTTGTATGGCCGTGGCTTAAGTCCCTTTGCTTACGTTGAGCTTTGAGCATCATGACATGCTATGCTTGCATGGTTGATTTGAATTGGCATCACTTTACATGAAATTTCAGAGCTTACCTCATTGTCATACATCCGTGTTTGTTGCTCCTTAAGTGTGCTTAAGAGTTGTTCTCTTTGTGCCTTAATACTTGAGCCACTTGGCATACATGTTTGCCTTGCCATTTCATGCTTTTCATGCCATCAATTCATCACTTATGGCTACTGATTTGGACCTATTTGAGAGCTGTCCATCTTTGGTGTAAGCCCATCTTACCATGTTATCGCATGCTTGTTTCATCTTGTATGTTGTTGCATACTTGTCCACCTTTGCGTGCCTTGCATGTTTGCATATCCGTGTTGCATTTTGCCATGTTGTTCAAGGTTGTCACCTCGCATCATGCCTATGTGTTTGTTGCATGTCATTAGCCTTGTTAGGTTCTTCACATTGCATGTTTTCCATCCTTATGCGTTGCATTGTTTGGATTAAGTGTTAATCCGAACACGAGGAACGAGGGGTGTTTCATACTCCGAGTGATGGAACGTGTCTCAATTCTCGGTCGCTGAAGCTCTTGACGATTCATGATAGAGTTCTAGGCTTTACTTGCTTTATTTGTGCATTCATTTCCATAGTGATTTGCACAAGTTGGATCTTTGGCCATCATGCATCGTGATGCATGATTGATGGTCGTGGATCCGACTAGGTCTCTCCCTTGATGTTTTGAGGTGATTTGGGGTGGCATAGTGCGTATATACCCTTGGGAGACCCTCTCATTCCTCTATTTTGTGCTTTGTTGCAGTTTGGTGTCACAGCACACCAGTGGCCGGTAGTGCACCACTAATGGCCGACAGTGTCACACCCTTGGCCGGCAGTGCCCTGTTGTCAGCTGACATCTCTCCTTTCATGGCCGGCAGGCCACTGGTGAATTCCCCAGCAGTGTTTTGGTAAGTTGCAGCAACAAACTCTGGAAGACACCCAACAAACAGAGCCTCTAAAGAGCAACCGGAAGGCGTTTCAAGGCAAGGAACCGAAGCGAGTATGCATACCCTTCTCTTCTTCAAACAGAGCTGGAGCAATTCTCTTTTACTGCTTACTAGTTAGTTGGCATTTGTTACTGCTTACTAGTTATTCATAGGGTTTTGTAATAATTAAGTAGCTTGTTAGCTAATTAATTAGGCGGCTTGTATTATTTATTCGGACCCTCCGAGCGAGGACACAATTGTAATAAGTGTGCGTGCGTGTGATGTATGTCTTCTAACCCCACGTCTTTCTCCCTTTTATTTACCCTCTTATGATGGTTAGATTAGGGCATGTTTCAATTAGCATACTTATGCTTGCATGTTTGCATCATTCATCTGTATTGCATGCACCGGGCTCGGCGCATCCTACTAACTGCATTGTATTTCAATTCCAAATTGAATACGTGTTAGCTGTAGCATCATCATATGCCATGTTTAGAATAGCCGAGCCTACTATAGTTGCATTTTGCATGTGTTGCATTAGGCATTTCTGTATATTTAGGATCATGCATGATTTCTAATTAGCTTATGTTTTGGCTTGGAATACTCGGTAAGTTTTATACTTTAGCATCCTTGCATGCGTGTGAGTGACTGCCACGATAGCATGCTTACCATAAGGCTATTTGCATATGTGATATACCTGCCTGAATGCCTGTGGGTGAAGGTTGGGTTATTTAGATTGGAACAATTCATCGATTGTGAGTTTTAAGCCCACTTGAGAGTGGCAAATCATCTTGTTTTCTAAGCCCACCCGAGAGTGGCAAATCCACGTCTTAGCCTACTTACGAGTAGCACCATCAAACCATTTTCAAATAAACAAACATGAGATGTTTTGTTCCAATTCAGGCGATCCGGTCTATATTTGTATGTTGTGCGCATCACATAGTAAATCTAGGCTAATAATCGGAATAAAAACGCATAATATTTTCAAAAATAGATATCATGGTTAGTAGAGGCCGATCTTTGATCGGGCGAGCAGGGGTGCTCACGAAGTGACTTTCCCTAATCGTACCGAAGTTCCCGAGCCGAGTCAACTTTGGTGATGACGGACACGTGGCCCTAGGCAACGAGTTAGGGTTTCCTAAATTTCCCAAAATAAAATATTTAGGTGGCGACTCTGTATCTGGCAAAGCAGTCCATGTTTGGCACTTCTTTCAAAAAATCTGTTTTCAAAAACGATTTGCCAGATTTGGACTCTTTGATGATTCATCGGTCTTGCATTGCACTCTGCGAGATTAGATACAGGACCGTGACATTTGAGTCCGAACTATAGTGAGGCCCTTCAGGGCGCGTCGACACAACCTCGCTCGCCCGATCAAAGATCGACCTTTACTAACATGATATATTGTTTTTGAAAACACATGTGCTCTTATTTCGGTTATTAACCTAGAATTGCTTTGTGATGCGCACAACATACAAGTATAGACTGGATCGCCTAAGTTGGAACAAAACATCTCATGTTTGTTTTTTTTTAAAGCGGTTTGCTACTCGCAAGTAGGCTAAAATGCGGATTTTGCCACCCTCAAGTGGGCTTTTAGAAAACATGGTGATTTGCCACTCTCAAGTGGGCTTAAAACTCGCAATCAATGAATTGTTCTAATTCAAGTAATCCAACCATCACCCACAGGCATTCAGGCAGTTATATCACATAAGCAGTTAGCCTCATGGCAAGCATGTTATCATGGCAGTCATTCGCACATGCAAGGATGCTAAAGCATAAACACTTACCGAGTACTCCGAGCCAAAACAAAAGCTATGTTAGAAATCAATGCATGATCCTAGCTATGTCAAGAATGCCTAATGCAACACATGCAAAATACAACTAAGATAGGCTCGGCTATTCTAAAATGTCATGTGAAATGCAATTTGATACATGTATTTATACAGGAATTGAAATACAATGCAGTTAGCATGATGAGCCGAGCCCGGTGCATGCAAGACAGATGAATGAATGTGAACATGCGAGCATAAGGATGCTAATTGAAACATGCCCTAAAACTAACCATCGTAAGTTAGTAAATAAAAGGGAGAAAGAAATGGGGGTTGGAAGACATGCATCACACACACGCACCCTTATTTACAACATTGCCCTCTCAGAGGAGGGTCCGAATGAATAATACAGAACCAACTAGCTAATCTAAGCTAATCTAATTAAACTAGTTATTACACAACAAAATGAATAACAAGTTACATCTAATTATTACACAACTCTAACTAATTAACAAATTAACTAAGTTAGAAATTGAATAAGAATATAAACTATATGATGTAGGCTGCCTCAGCTCTACCTTGGAGGATAAAGGATGCATGCATGCTCGAGTCGCCTTGTTCGGAAATCCCTCGCGACGCCCCGATTTGCCTCTCTTTGCAATTGATCTCAGAAACTTGCTCTAAGATCTAGATAGATGAAACTCCACCTTGGGAATCTGTAGGGATGCTGCCGACCAGATATTGGCCTTGGAGACCACGTATCGGCCAACTTGTTTTTGCTGCTGGTTTCTGGTTTTCTGCAACAGAGGGCAACAGAGGGGCATGGAAATCGAGATGCATGATTGATGGCCCGAGGATCGAGAACTATACTCCCTCGAGCTCATGTAATGATAGGGAGCTCATGTAACCATCCTCCCTATCATTACATGAGCTCGAGGGAGTATTGTTCTCGATCCTCGGGCCATCAATCATGCATCTCGATGCATGATGGCCGAGGAGCTGAATTGCGCAACTCAATATGAAATGAATGCACATATGAACCCGTAAAGCCTAAAACTCCATCATGTATAGTCAAGAGTGTTGGCGACCGGGAATTGAGGCACGCTTCATCACTTCAAGTATGAAACGCCCCTCGTTTCCCGTGTTTAGGCTAACTCCTATCCTAAACACAATGCAGCAAACATGTCATGCACAATGCGACCTCAAGTATGCAACCTAATGCGATACAACTTAGACATGCAAACATGCAAGGGATGGACATGCAAACATGCAACTAGCATACGCAATGCTATGAATTACATGGCATACACAATGCTCATGACGCTTGCATACACAATGCACATGGTAACTAACATACATAATGCAATGAAAATGGCATGCGCAAGTGTAATGATCAATCATGCAACAACATGGCATACTCAATGCTATGAACCACATGGCATACTCAATACACAATGGACTTAGACCAAGATGGATAGGCCTCAACCATGTCCAAATCAGTGGCCAATGGTGATGAAATCAAGGCAACAAAACACATACAAGCATGCACAATGCAAGGGCCCAAGCCTAAGGCACAAAACACAACTTTCCAAAAGCATTGAAAGGATGCAACATGGAGTGCAATAGCATATGTTCCAGCACTGAAATGGCATGCAAGATGACTTAGAATCGTACAAAACAACTCATGCAATGCATGTTGAAAGGCTCAAGCATCAAAAGCTAGTGAAGCATATTACACTACAAGCATGCATGGCAAGCATCATTTGACCAAGGGGTCTCAAAACAGAGCTAAGGCAGCCCAAAATATGAACAAAATCATGTTAGAGCATGGCCAAAATATGCTAGAATGGTGAGCCAAAACGTCATGCATTCAAAGCTAGTGAACAAGATTTACACTACAAGCATATGAACCATGTAAGAGATTATTAAACCAGCCATAAATAGAGCCATGACATGCCAAATGATGACCAAAAACCCACTAAAATGGAGCTAAAACATGCTAGATTGACGTGCTACATTGATGAGCCACAAATAGGATTACACTACACATATGAGAAGCATGCCAAGGGTGACCAAACCAACCATGGAGAGAATCTAAGCAGGCCCTAAAAGTCATCAAAAAGTGCTTGAGCCAAGCCTTGAAAGTATGAAGGTGTATGCTCCTTTGATAGGCCAAAAATGCAAGTAAACAAGACAAAAAGAGAGAGGGTCACCCCTCTCTGATTTAGGACCTCAAAACCACATGCCAACCAATGAAAATTCACTAGATTTCAGTGGTTAAAAGGCCAAGAAAAGACTAATTCAAAGGCCTCAAGGCATGGCACAAAACAAGACCAAACAAGGCACAAAAGGGGGTAGAACACCCCCAACACCCAAAGAGCGTTAAACAAACATGTTAAGTACTAAAAAATAAAGATTTTTGTAGTTTAAAGTTAAGCCAAGAGAAGCATGAAAATATGGCTAAGAGAGTAATCAAAATAGAGCTAAAAATGGGAGAAAAGAAGGTTACCGTTGAAGCACTGCAACAACAGCAATTCCTCTAGCCCCAAACCAACTCTTATGACCCAAAAACCTCCTCCAACGATCTTAATTCAAATGTGGTGGTGTGTGGCTAGGAGTTGTAGTGCAAAAGTGAAGGAATAACACTCTTTAAGGCACAAAATATAGAGGGAGAGAAGAATATAGAGAGGGAGATGTATCTATCACCCTTAGCAAATTTCAGAACCTCTCCCATGGAGAGGGAAAGCCTCTCTTATAGAAAAACAAAGGGTACAAGCTTCTTGGAGAAGCTAAACTTGGATGCAATCCCTCCATACACGTGCATGGAGGATACAGTCTGTGCTCTCCAGCTGGCACAGCTGGCATCCATTCAGTCTGACAAAACAGAAGGAAAGCTGCCGACCAGAAAAGGTGGTCGGCCTGCTACTTTTAGTCGTCGGCCGACCACCCAAAGTGGTCTCCCAGGCAAAAAAGTGGTCGGCAGGGGGAAATGGTGGTCTCCACACTGAAAGTAAGCCAATGGTGGGGTGGGAAACCAGAAAATGTGGCCCAAAGACCAAGAAAACCAATTTCCCAACCAAAAAACCGGCTGGCAGGTAGAAAAGTGGTCTCCAAGGATAAAAGCTGGTCTCCCACCCTTGCACCACTTCCCGAACAAGGAGAGTAAGGTTTGTGCCCAAGACAAACCATAACGGATGCAAAACGAGGGTTCGGGAGGTAAGACGCGCGGCCTGGAGCCCCGAAAATCAGCTGCCGAGCATCAAAAGTGACGTACGACCACAAAAGTGGTCTCTCGAACCACAGTGTCCCTCTAGATAGAGGAAACGAGGTGTGTTCCAAAAACCGTGCCAAACGGAGAATGTTAAGCGGTCCCGAGCCGAGTCGCACTGCCGACGGCTCTGAAAATCGAAAACTAGTGTCCAAATGGGAACAGTAGCCTACGACCACGAAAAGTAGCCTGGAACCACTGAGAGAAGGTCTACAAGACCTCTCCCTCCCTCCGGGAAGAGAAAACAAGACTTGGTCCGCGGATCGAGTCAAAATACAAAGCGTCCCGAGGTCCGGAGACGAGGCTCTCAGCCAAGAACTCCAAAACCTCGAAACGAGCACAACAAGCGCAATCACTGAGCGCTCAATCAATGACGTCTGAGTCTTAAGGTCGGTAAAAAATGGGTGTCTACACCAAGTACACCTGTTTGTTTTAATTTTTTTAATATAGAAA